>LR545225.1:0-26778 GCA_900536305.3 Caenorhabditis sp. 40 LS-2015 | reverse complement strand
TCTCTCTCTCTCTCTCTCTCTCTCTCTCTCTCTCTCTCTCTCTCTCTCTCTCTCTCTCTCTCTCTCTCTCTCTTTCTCTCTCTTTCTCTCTCTCTCTCTCTCTCTCTTTCTCTCCCTTCTTAAATCTGATATTAGCACTTTACAGCTGTGAGCTTACTATTAGATTTTTTATCGGTCCCATCAGGACATGTACTCTTTTCTTGGGACATTTCAGAATCATAATTCGCGATAAAGTGCACTTTCATGAAACCATCTGAGGTTCGTACTTTAAGGAATAGAACACATGTCTTGAGAATAGACATGAAATTTCCATCCGTTTCATTTTCAGTTTCATTTTCAGTTTCATGAGTGATCATTGATCTCAACTTTTAGACAAAAGTGATTCCGAACAGAATTTTAGCCTACTCATTTTTTTGAAACTTTTTTTAACGCCACGTCATGAAATTGAAATATATGTTGGTATCCTGACCCAAGGGCTCACCAGCTGCTGTTTCTAGAAAGGGGCGGAGCTTAGGATCGAACAAATATCTGTTAGAAAATTGAAAGTGCATTTTTCTTTCCAAACGTTTTCCTTTTCCTCACCAAATTTCAGTCTCCGTTTATCTCCATTTTCTTTACGCTTAAAGTATTAAACTTGTGAAAATTTTCAGCTTCACCCACCAGGGGTGCCTCACACTTGCCAACAATGAATTTCAACGTCAGGTACGGTCTAGTCACCTTCCTATCGCTCTTTCTTGGATTGGTCGAGACTAGTGGAATCATTGAGTTCATCTTCAACTCCACACTTACTGTCGACATGGAAGTGACTGCCTGTGCCACCTTCAGATGTGAATCTCACAATGAGTTGGCTCGTGCATTTCTTGTGAATGCAAAACATCACCTTTTCATCCAGGAGAGCATTTATGAAGGAGAGGCACGGGAGAACATCGATTTACACTTCAAGGTTATGGAGCCGACGACGAAAAGTTAATTTGCGAGGAGAAACAAGTAAAACAATACTTTTTCAGAGGTCCTCTTGTTGACCAACGTCTCTCAGAAAGCGCTCAACAACTGGACATCGGTTGCAATTCCGAGCCTTCACTTCGATTTGGAGATTTTGGTGCGCAACAAGTGTCAGACGTAAGAAAAATCATTTATCCACCGAATCTATTAATTTTTTAGTGAATACTTTGGAGATCGATGTGGTCGCTACTGTAAAATCTTCGACAACTTCACTTGCACCGATAAGGGAGAGCGAATTTGTGTAGAGGGATGGGAAGGCTTTGACTGCAGCAGTCGTAAGTTTTCTGGAAATTCCTGAAACTAAAAACCATGATATTTTCAGCTGTTTGCACCCATCGCTGCAACGGCCGTGGTGTCTGTTTGGGGGCAAACAAGTGCGAGTGCCGTGATGGGTTCGCAGGGGAGCGTTGCGAGAAGTGCGTCGTTCGTCCAGGTTGTGTCCACGGAGACTGTCACTGGGGACTGGGAAAATCCTGCAACTGTCGCAAAGGATACAAGGGTGCACTTTGTGATGAAGGTAGGATCATGCAGACACTAATCGAATCGTAACCTTTTACCTTTAAAATTCAGAGGTTTGCAAAGGAGGTTGCCAAAATAATGGGGTTTGTGTTGATCGAGGACCACCATTTATGTATGCATGCATATGCCAAGAGGGCTTCACTGGGAAGAACTGTCAGCTTTCGATCAGTGAACTACAATGCAAGCATAGGAGCCCGTGCCACAATGGTTAGTTCTTGAATATTTTTCATATTAGTTTTCCCACTTTCAAATTTTAGGAGGCGAATGCTTAGCGTTGAACATCAAAACTATCACTTGCAAGTGCCAACCGGGATACTTTGGGAAGTTCTGTGAAAGCGAGAAAAGAGACTGCTCCATATTGAAGTGTCCGGACCATTCTCCATGCCACATGATCAACGATCGTCCAGAATGTGTGAAAGGGAAGATTGAAGAATTCTATACGAATGAGATCAACATCAAAACCGACAGTGTAGGAGAGGTACAACAAGACGATGGAACAAAACAAAACAAATACAGCAAGACATCTAAGGGTCATGAGTCAACTTTTACTTCGAGTAAGCCAAATAAGTCGAACATTCCTCTTAACTTTTTCTTACAGTTCACCTCTTCCTTATTTGTCTTTTTGTCGTCGTCTACTGTCTTCAAAAACGTACTTGCTGCAAGAATGTCAAGAAGATTTGCCGCGACGAACTGAGAGGAATGATTGAAGAGGCTCGTGAAAATTTGGTGACTTGGATTTCACGTGGAACTTGTTTTAATGTTTTTATTCTTACAGATCACTCAGAATCAAATTTTCTTGCAACCGATGCCACCACGCGTCACGGATTTGGACTACGACTTTGACACTGTATCGCC
The DNA here is from genome assembly GCA_900536305.3 of Caenorhabditis sp. 40 LS-2015. NCBI lineage: Eukaryota > Metazoa > Nematoda > Chromadorea > Rhabditida > Rhabditidae > Caenorhabditis > Caenorhabditis tribulationis. The sequence goes on along the minus strand of LR545225.1, from coordinate 24,402 downwards.
GCCACCGACCTACTCTTCGTTGAATCTTGCTCAAGTCGATGATGCTATTGAAATGGTCGAGATGAGCAATGATATCATTGAAGTGATCGAGATGAGAACCTGTGAGGTCGAGTCAGTCGCGATGACCAACGACGCCGTCCAACTTATTGGAACGGACAATGATGTCATTGAAATGATCGAGAGAGGCGATGGAGCCATGGAATTGAACGGAATGGGAACTGATGCCGTCGAATTGGTGTTCATGATGGGTGATTCCAATGGACCGGAGGAGATGGCTGATTCCGGCGACGAAATCGAGGAAACTGATGCCAGTCAACCAGATGAGGAAACTGATTCCAACCAAGCGGACAAGGAACCGAATTTCCAGTGCACCAAACTTTGAATCCGCCACCACCGACACCACCGACTTTACTCTATTCATAGATTTATGCATTCCCGACTGATTATTCAATTGTTAAAAACATTTTCCTTACATCTACCCTTTTAAGTTTCTGAGATTTTTGTATTTTGGTTCCGGTTTTTTTTCGAGTTTTAACCTGTTTTTTTTATATTTACTTTTTTCAATTAATCAAATAAAACGTGTCGGTGGTAACTTAAAGAGATTCATGTGGTTCAAATGTTGGAGAAATCTTTATCAAAGAATCAGTCAATGATTAAAAAAAGTTTTCTATTGACGAGAAAGGGGAGGTGAAAGAGATACGGAGCCGTTCTCATTTGTTCTGCTATCAATACAAGTGGGTCTATTAAAGGTACCTCGAGTTAAAAAAGTTATATTTTATCACACATTGAGAAGCTGAAAATGCGAAGAAAGATAGTCTGATTTCAAAAAGAAAAATAGGAGAGAATGTGAAACGGAACCAAAACCCAGAAAGTCTAACAGAAAGGAATTACTGACAGATAAGAAAATCAGATAGAAAAAGTTGTCGTATGGGGAAGATGGGAAAAGGGTTGATTACTATAAGAGAAGAGGAAAGTTTCAGGAAAGTCAAATTAGGGAAGAAGAACCCAAGGAGTGACAACGGGTTTTGAACACAAGGGGTTTGGTTATGCAGAGTTCGGGGACATAAAAGTGAATCAGAACTAACTATAGAATCTGAAAAAAAAGATAGGGAAACAAAGTTTGAAAGATTGAACATGAAGATTGAACAAGGTCCGTTTACAATGGGTACAACGTCTGAGAGTACATACCGAAAAAGAAAACTTCGAAAACGGGAAAGAGACAAAGAAGCTTTAAAAACTGTCAGGTAAGTACATTTGAAAATTAACAGTATCAGAATGAAGGAAAAGAGAAGCGTGGAAGTGTGATTCTGCTGTCTGAAGAAGATGAAAGCTTGCAGAAGGCGTAGTCAATCAGTCACCGTTGCCGCTCAAGAAATCACGCTGAAAGTTGCAGATTTGTATCAAAAAGTTGCTGATTTGCATCTGTAGTATCTATCAGAGAAGGATCATCTAACATACTGTCTTCTAAGATATTCTAGCTAACTGACTTGATTTTGGATTCATTGAATAACTTTTCACGACAACAATACAAGTCTGGAGTAACTCAGTTGGCTCATATAGTTCGAGCAAAACAGCTTGATCAGAAATAAACTTTCGAATAGTCAAAGATGTTTTTTTTTAAATTAAAATCACTCGTATTATTTTTAATATGTACTGTGTTAAACTCTTGCAAAACGATGTATTAACCGACTAAATTTTCAGTGTCAAAAGGTGGACGCACTTTTTCAGCACTGGTGGAAAAAAAGTGGTCTCGAAAATCCACAATGGATTTGGAGTCGTCTTTTCTGCGCACCATTCCTCAAATTCTGTCTCAGAAAGGTCTCTGAGCTTTTGGTTACTCACTTACATTTACCTCTCCAGCGTTATCTTTTGATTCCACTCCACTTTCGATCCGAACTGCGTGTCTTCTTGCCAGATGTCCTCTTGCTTCATGTCTCTCGTTTTGATTTCTCAAAACCACTGGGAGCATGCTGAGAGGGACCTTTTCCAGTTCTCGAGAGGGTATCAAATGAATCGTAGGCTCGTTGGGATCGAAGCAAACTTTACGAGATGTATTCTGCTGTAGAATTGGAGCTTCTTGGGATGAGGCAGAAGTGATACATGACTTATAGCCGATCTTCTTGCTGTTTTTTGAAGAGTGCTTCCATTCCTTTGGCAGTGGAAATTTTCGTGACGGGTTCCAGAGCTTTTCTTCCTCTGTAGTGCGTAGGGTGGTCTGTTTCTGGTCTGGCAGTACAGTCATCAAACAATTCACACGGTTTTCCAACGCGTTGGAAATCGGTCCAGTATTATCGTGACCTTCCGCAGTATGTTCTGAGCTTCTCTCGGAAACCGCTCTCTCTGGGTTTTGGGTCTGTGGTGAAGTCGAAGCACTTTTGTAGCCTTCATCCGATGACGGAGAGACGATGTTGATGTTTGGAAGTGAAGTTGAATGGTGTCTTGAGAGTCGACCCGTAGAGGAGCAGCCAGTTCTGGCTAAGATAGCAATGACTTCTTCCAAGTCAGCTATTGCAGTTGCTAGGTTTCTTTCAGATTTTGCCATAGACGATTCGGCAGCAGCTGGAGTTGGTGGAATCTGAAATTTGTAAATAAGATAATACTTTTGTGGAAGATGGCGCCTCTGGTTAGATTTCATACTTGTTGATTTCTGGCGTTCCAGCTGCTTCCCCATTTAACCAAAATACAGAAAAACCTGAACTAAGCAGATGTGACGCCTGTGCTAGACTAGCCCGTACTATGAAAAATTAGCATTCCTTTCCGTAGCGAATAATGGAATGTTATTCTGGTTTTCTATGTGAACCTCAAACAAAAGTCTTTATAGAGTAAATGTCGGAACTCTCTATATAACGACCTCAAGGTTTGACTGAGGTAAATCACTCAAAGAACGAGTATGTGACCGGAAGAACTCACCTCGTTTTCAGTGTCTTTTTGTTGATTGTTGAATGACTTGGTCTTCGATGGCAGGTTGTTTGGCTAAAAATTAGAGCAATTGGACACTGAGATTGGCTTCTTGAAAATGGACAGCTGCTGAACTGACTTAAAATGACGCAGGGAAAGTGGGGTTTAAAAATCATTCGAATTCGTTGAAACTTTCAGATAAGATTCAAAGCTTCTGGTAACCGACAGGCAAATATTCTTTCTCTCATCGTTTTCAGAAAGTACTATTGAGCAAAAACTGAACTTTATTAGTACAACTCTCTCACCTTATTCCTCTGTTCTGTTGCTATCGCATTTCCAGTTGCGGAGTTGGAAAGCACTTGGTTTTGTCCGTTGCCTGATTCAATAGCTGGAGTGGTTATCTGAAAAGGGCTCAACTGGAAAGCTCAAGTGTTTCAGAGATACTGTATCTCAAGAAAGTTAACGTACCTTAGTTTTTGAGGTTGTAGCCTGTGAGCTGCGTCTGGAGAACAAAACATTTTTGGTCATATTCCACCATCGGGTGACAAAGAAGACTTTTGGACGTGTTGATGCACCATTCTCAGTAACTTCAGGGATCACATAAGGCGAAGAAAGGGAAGCCACTTGACATCCTCCTCGAGAAATCGGATTAGCATGCTCTGCCAGTCCAAGGATCATTTGGAGAACCGGGATATTTGGGGGAGGTCGACTGGCAGAAGATCCGGGTCTGTTAGAGACTGAACTTCTGATGCTTCTCAAGACGGTGAGAATCGGACGTTGACCTTCATTGAGATTCAAAGGCACGATAGCTTTCAAAATCACTCTGTGAGACTCGTTGTCGAGACTATCCACGAATCGAGCCGTGATCGTATAGAAGCGCGATTCATCATTTCTCCACTCATTTGTCTCGAACTCGGCGGTGAGTTCCATCCAAAGACGCAGTTTAGGGAAGTGGATGGCTTCCAGCATCATAACACTGATCTTCGAAATCCACAGCACCGTTTTTTGTGCATTGGCCGAAGCATCCGTCGCAAACTTGACAAGCGCACTCAACTGCTCCACATTTTCATCGGAGAGAGGATCTTGCTCGAGAAGTTTTTCTATTTCTTGACCACCAGCTACAGCACGCCAAGCATATTCTTCCGCTACCGTAACACCTTCCACTAGCGGGTCTTGAAGGGATGATTTTTTTCCTTGATATTTCGATAGCAAAGCAACTGAAGTGCCATGAACGCAAGCTACAGCTTTGTCCGCGTCATGGACATTTTGAAGGACAGTCCGAGCCTTGGACTTCAAGTTTGAGTCCATACTGAAACTGGTTTTTTTTGTTGAGAAAACAAGAGAATGAGTTCCGTGACACAACTACCAGAGAGAAGATTTTGTCAAGCTGAATTTGTGCAATGACATATGAAGAAAAAATTATGATGACTTGAAGGGCAAAAGTAGACCTGACGAAAATTAGATGTTACTAAAACATAGTGATAACTAGAATGAATCTATGAGAGCCGAAAACAAAGTGGTCAATCTATATATATAAATGAGAATCCAGCATCGAAGAGAAATCATCCGAATTCGGGGGCGTCTCAGTGTGAGCTTAATTTTTTCTTATCCCATTTGACCCTTCATACCCCAAAGATCTTTTTGAGACAAAAGTGCATATAATGAGAGCGATGAAAATGAAGTCACCTGGAGATTGAATGTGCACTTGCCACGTGACACAGTGCACTATTCCTATGAGCTTTCAATGAGCGATCTCAGTGTGTACTCTGAAAAAGGCGATGTACTTTGTGAGACATATCGTTGGCTAACCTTTCGATGGTCACAGCTGTTGAAGACCGCGGTTAGAGGGCACAGTCGGTATTTGATGGATGATTGAAAAAAGGAAGAATACAGAGCGTCCCAGCTGAAGCAAAATGGGTGAGAAAAGTACACATGAAGGGGTAAGATGATGGAGATGATGGAGATATTCATATCGAATCAACGAATGAGAGACTTCAGGAAGGGCTCCAGAAGAGATTAATAAAGGATTTATACAATACGAAAAAGTTGGAAACAGTTGAAAGTATAGAATATACAATAGACTTAAGTTCTTAGATTATATTGACAATTGAATCATAATAAGTGGTAAAAAATTGAAAAAAAAACTGGAGACGTTTGCAATTCGAAGACTGAATACAGGAATGAAAACTCAAAACTTGACAAAAAAGGCCTAAAATTATTGGCAAACATATGGAATTTTACTTTCGAAAAAAACAGAAATCAAATCAGGTATCTCATTCTTAAACTCATCTGTCTGACGTCCTAGAACTCACTCCCTCTTGATACGCTGGTGGACTTGTTGTTGGCATTCTGAAAAAAATACGTTACTTATGAACTTCTGAATGCAGTTCTAACTCACTTTTTTTGTCGCAATCCTGAGTTTGAACCCTTGGTTTTCTCAAAACGAAGTCCACGAGTCTTTTGAAGACGTTTCTGCGCTTTTTCAGATTCGGCGATTCATTGACTGCTGGCAAGATGACGTCATCTGGATCAACTCTGTTCTCACGATTAGTGATGACTGGATCTTCCTGGCCAATGGCAACTGAATCTTCCTGGCCAATGGCAACTGGATTTTCCTGGCCAATGGCAACTGGATCTTCCTGGCCAATGGCAACTGGATTTTCCTGGCCAATGGCAACTGGATCTTCCTGGCCAATGGCAACTGGATCTTCCTGGCCAATGGCAGCTGGATCCTCGGCTTGAGCATCGAGAACTCGAACCTCTTCGGTTGGAATGACTAGACTGTGTTGTACCACAATGACCGGAGCTGCGATAATTGGAACAACTGGATCCTGATTTACGCTACCAATTGGGGCCTCAGGATCAACTGGATGCATACCAATTTGGACAGTTGGAATCGCATTGACTGGAACAATCGGGTCTTCTTGGACTGGCGCGATTAAATCCGTTTGGGTTGAGGTGATTGGAGCTTCCTGGAGAGAGGTAGCAGGTCTTCCAGCAATTGAGACCACTGTGTCAGGGCGAGCAAGGTCCAACTGGGTTTTGGAAATCGAAATCTCCTTGACGGATGCGACTGGATCGCCATGTATCTCAGAGAAAACTGGATCCTCAGTGAGTTGATTGACTGAAATTGGAAGAATTAAGAAATTATTTTTTCTCTAACTAGGGACTGGTTCGCACATAGGATGGAGTTAGAAAATGTGGTCTATATCATTCGAAAGCTTTCAAAATTTCGAATCTATTCATTCATACAGGTTTTGCGGCGAAGTCCGCATTTTTGAGAAAATTTTTGTTAAAATCCCAAATAAACATTGTATTTGTACTGAAAATTACACGTTAATTTTTCAAAAATAATCTGTGCGTGATTTTCTGTACAGATCAGCTGGTTTTTTGGGCTTCCAACTCAATTTTCTCGAGAATGCGGAGCGGAGTACGCCGCAAAAACTGGATACAGGAATGGATACGAAATTTTCTAAGCTTTCGAATGGTATAGGGCACATCCTGTAACTCCAACCTGAGTGTGAAACATTCACGTTTTAGACAGCATTTGCTCTAAATTCGCACATTCATGGAAGAAAATCTGGGCTTCTGAATGTGCTATGTAGCTACCTGTCTAGAAATCGAGATATGCGCTCCGAAAGATGACATTTGTCACTATATTCCTCCGTTGAACTGTGTCTGCCGTCTTTTAGAGCGTAAATCTCGACTTCTATAAGATAGCATATTTGAGAGCTCAGATTTTGTTCTATAGATGTGCAAACTTAGAGAAAATTCTGAGAGTCTGTCTTAAACGGGTCCCCTGGTAGTATACCAGGTCCACTTTTAGCTACTTTCATCAAATTTATGTTAATTTCTGTAACAACCATGGAAAAGTTGTCCACTTACAAAACGTTGAAGCTGGCAAAAGTTTCGTAAGTTGACATTTAAGGTATTAAATGAACCAAACTAAACTCGGTCAAAGTGGCGAGAAGGGGTGCGCGGACATTAAAGGAAATATACTTCAATATTCTAGATACTCACTCATTCCGACTCGACCAACTGGGACGGTGTTGACCTGGCTGACTGTGTCAATCGGAGTCAATGGCACGCCGCGAGCATTCATGACTCCGACAGATGCATTTTGATTGTTTGGGATGACAAGATTCTCAACCACGAGAGCCACAGGATTTTCAGTGAGAACCGTGTCTTGATTTTCCGTTCCTCTGACGACAGCATTCTCCATGACTGCGACTACTGCATTCAACGGGATTGCTGGGTCCTCGACTGACTGAGCCGCCTGTGGTTCAATGACCACGGTGTTGTGAGTTTCCATGACTATGACAACTGCATTCTCCACGACTGCTGCTTCTGGATCCCCATTGACCAGGTTGCCTTCATTCCCAACGATCGGAGAGAGTTGATATCCAATGACTGGGGCCATGACTTCAATAGCTGCGTTCTCGATGAGTTCGGCAAGCGCATTGTTGTTATCCGGAATGGTTGGTTCTTCGGGAATCGGAGTCAATCGGTGAAAGACAAATCGATCATGAATGTGGATCACTCCTGCATCCAACTCGTTGTCCACCGTAGCGAAGGCCTGAACCGGAAAATCAAGGCTAGCGATGCTTTCCTGAAGTGACTCTACAGCTTGCTCAAAAATCACTTCCTCTTTCCATTCCTCGAATGCCGCTTCCAAGATCTGCCGTTTCGCTGCATCTTTTGCAGTTCCAGCCGCAATGTAGGCGGCTCCTGCCGCTTTGAAGGTGACCTTTGCAAGATCCGCAAGTTCGTCATAAGCCAGGTCGACGTTTTCCAGATTGTGCCGATCGTTCACGATTTCGAGATGAATTTTGAGAGCTCGAGCCAACAAATGAGCGATCTCACCGTGACGCTCGGATTCCGATGCAGCGCGTTCAATGATTTCGTTGTTGTGCTCCTCTGCAACTTGACGGGCAATGTGTGCCGCCTCATAACTCTCTCTACTGGCGTCAATTGCATTGTTGTACGCGGTCCGAGCCATGATTCTCAGTGGAACTTCCATTTCTGAAATTTAAATTTAGAAAATCTTGAAGAAAGATTGTAAGTGCAAACATATTTTCGATGGTGAAACTGAAACGAAAAACTCTGGGAGGGCGTTTCCACTATCACTGGGGGTCCCAGATGTCGAGCCAGCTGCCACTTACAGTATCGTTTTTTTCGCACAAAATGCTCTTAGTTACAGCTGCATTGAACAATCGCCAGGTGGTCCTAGTACCCAGGTGGTCCCAGTTTCGAAATCGTACCACCATCTCTCTACACTTACACCTGTTGTCTTCCTACACTTGTCAACAAGATTACTATTGAAATTTCAAAATGGGAAGGGCTTAAGTAGATAAAACTAACTGCACAGATAGGTATAAATTGAATGGGGTAATGAAAGCTAATTTGTCAAAGAATGTTATTGCTATTGCTCTCGGCGGTTGAAAACACTTCTACTCAATCTAAACAAGGGATTTTGAAATGACTATCAGATGAGGGTGCTGTAAAACTATCCAGGTTTACTGGATACCATGGTAAAAGAAACAGGTTGTAAATGACGAGAAACCTCAAAAATCACAACAAAGAAAATCCATAACCATGCGAAAGAAAATGAAAATGAATGCGGATTTCTGGATTTTCGAAGCGCGATTGCATAGTCAGAATGAGTCACCACAAATTGGAACATTCTAGAATTCCGCTCGGGATTATTATGAAATCTCGAGAAATATTGATTCTAAATATCGAACACCAGAGCCAGAGATATGACTCCGCGACGTTTCGCAACTGACCATTTCGCAATTGCGACAGTTGCCACACGATTATTATTTTATTCGAGTTTTTCAACTGGCGAAAATTCACGTAGTTGCGAAACGTCGTAGTTGCGAAACGTCACAGTTGCAAAAAGGTCAATTGCCAAGTGTCGCGGAGCCAGAGCTATTTTCAATCTCTTATACGGCAAAGTACCCTTACTCTCCATTTGAAAATGTGGATCAGTCCGTTGTAAAAATTTTCTTGGTTAAAAACAAAATTTCTAAAAAGATAGCAAAGGGGAACAAGAAAACTCAATTCAAATCAGAAAATCTCAATTTTGATATCAGCCCGGCCCGGCCGTCTTTAAGGGGAACACATCAGATGCTCGGAAAATATTCATTTCTCCTATTTTAAAATTTCAAAATTTGCCGAGTATACCTGTCGGAACATTCGAGATGATTGATTTATTGACTACTCCCAAAAACCAGAAAAACAAGATTTTCACCCATAAACCTTCGAAAGCAAATACAGTATCACCAGAACAAAATAATTGGTTAAATCAGATTGGCGTCTTCTTCAGCATGCCGTTTTCTTGATTCCTTGATTTCACGAGAAGAGGAAGAAAAAGAAAATGGTAACTGGGAGTAATGCGAAAATTGTGGTGGGGCTGAAGACGTGCTTGGTTCGTTCCAATTTTCTCTGGCCACCGAGTCTGTCGAAGTTTCGAAATCTCGGATCTCAGATGTTCCAGAATCTTCCGAGTTGGTTGTGTCCCTCGATTCATCGAAATCCTCTGAATCTGAACTTGAGAGGGTCAGACCCAAAGCCTCTAATTCTGCTTTCTTCTTGTTCTCCAGAGCCAATGCATAACCTGCAGACTGGACATAGTTGTTGATGACATCAGCGACTCTGAAAATAAATTGTTTCTCGTTAAATTTTCAGATACCACCTCACCTTTTCCCCTCTCCAAATAAGCCACGCCCAGTGATCTTCTCCAAATCTTCTACGTCTTCGGTAGTGAAGGTGGATTTAAATCCGGACAGCAGCCATAGGTGAACATGCTCTGGGCTAAAAAATATTGTTATTTTACGAAAATTTTCTGAACTCGCCAGATTTTGCGAAGCTTGGAAATGGCCTCGGGAAGCTTTTGAGAGTGAAGTGACGTTGAGTCCTCCAAGAAATTGATCTTGTGAGCTGGGTCTTCAGCACACTTTTCGAAATCCGACCCGAATATTTCCTGAGCATCGAGACTCAGTCTCTTGGTTAATTTGTGAACATCTTGGTGCACTTCGTACATCTCAAGAGCATCCTTGTAATGTGCTCTATTTCTTTTGTATCTCTGCGCCAAAGGTTCTGAATATCTGGCTTTCGATCTTCGCAGTTTTTCAAGATCCTTTTCCTTTTCATCCAGCCTTCGTTTTTCGTCAAGTTTATCTTTTTGGCGTTCTTCAGCTATCCTTTTTGCTGCTGCTTCTTGCTCTCTCAATCCGTCAAGCGACAGCGTGAGGAAGAACGATACTTGATTTTGGAACTTGTCAAATATGGATTCAACTGAAAACAATAAGTAGGTCAAATTCGCGTAACTTTGAAATTCTCACATCTTGGTTTGCGCATCATGGCATAAGCAACTCGTGACTTTTTCTCAACGGTGTTTGGATCACCTTCTGGAGATGACGATTTTCTCTTCGGCACATCCTTATTTAGATATTCAAAATGAGTCTGATTGGGGCGTTTTCCTGAGTTTTTGAATGTGTTGACAGCATCGCCGAGCAGTTTTTCAAGGAAGTCGTGGACAAGACGATGAGCTTGATACATTCGAAGGATGTGCAAGTGTTGCACTCTGTATTCTTCTCGTTTTCTTCTAGCTGCCTCAGCAAGTTTTGATTCAATGTCCATCTCTCCTTCTTCAGCCGATGATTCGTTGTCTTCGTCAACTTTTTCCAGTTGATTTCTCGCTACGCGTTCTGCTTGCTGATACTTCATCATTTTCAGTCTCGCTTTGTCTCGCTGTTCCCTGAGCTGATCCAGAGATAGTGTGGTGGTGAAAAATGTTTGATGGATGTCTTCTTCGACTGGTACTGGATTTTCGACTGTTACTGGATCCGAGAGCGGTGAACTACTTGGAGGGAGGCAACGTGTTCCATTATTTTCGCCTGCAATACGATGAAGTTTTAACAGTAAATCTAACTCCGTTTAAAAATTAATAGTTCAAAAATTTCTAGCTTCCAGATACTTTTACTAAATACTTCTCAACCTTTCTCACCTTTCTTACATTTCTCCGGCATTGATCTTGACATTTCTGCTTCCATAGCTTTACATAAATAGTTCGCTCATTGAAGAACCTGAAAATATTATATATTTCGAAAAATTACTTAAACAAATCTGCTAGAAAAGAAACGAAATACAGACAACTCTTGTGTATCAAGAATCGAAAAACGGGGAAACAGAAAATGAACAAAAGGGTGAATGAAGGTAGGAGGAGGATGGGAAAGACAATTGAGGAAATATGGTCGTAAAAAGTTATGAAGAGAATCAGACACTGTGAAAAAATATGGAAATTTCATGCGAATACGGATTGTTTTGAAATTGTGCCGTCTTCTGAAATCTTCGAAATTTTTAAAGCCCCTGATGTTTTCTGTGATTCATATCTATGTGAATTCTGACATTAGTTGAAGTTCAATTTCCAGGTGTCTTCTGAATCTAGGGCAGATTTCGAAGCAAAATTTTTCACATGTTCTGAGATTTTCCACGTCTTCTGAAATCTTGAGCGACTGCTGATGTCCATGATGCGTTCCGTCATTCCGAACTCCTTGTGAACGTTTTCTGACGACTTCAGCGTTTTCTGAAAAACAACACAGCGTCTTCTGAATACCTTGACAAACTCTGATATTTCAACATCTAATTTACCGGAGGTATTTCAAAGGTTTAGGTTAAATATTTCATGCGCTTCAAAGCGAAAGTGTCAAAAATGAACAAAAGTTTTGAGAAAGTATTTTACAAGTAACCAAATGGAATACAGAATATCAATTATCTTTGACGCGTTTTCGAATGATTCCAGGGCTTTTGCTGCCCTCGCGACGCTTCTTTGAGTCACGAGATCCAGAATCTTGGGCCGGTGGCGACGTTTTCGGTTTTTTTGGGATACTGTAGCCGGCAAACTTCGCTACTTTGATGTCTTCCAGTTTGAAATCATTGTTAGTTGTTTTTTGATTTAGCCAGTCATCCATAGCAAATGAGGCTCTTTGTAGCTCTTTGAAGGCATCATTGACTGTGAATGTCGGCTTCTGTGGATTTGAGCATTTTGGAGAAGAAGCCGAAGTTGGTTTCCCACCGGGAGAGATTGGACGTCCATTCATTGTGGCTCTATAAAAAACGCTTGTGTCAACCCTTTGTTCCAATACCAAACCTGAGTTCCGCTAGTGCTGATGATATTGTACGGCATCTAACATTATTCGTCTTTTGTTCGCACCTTGGAGCTGTATTTGATGACAACAATGGTTTAGAAGGCTTGTCGTTGACAACCTCGGTTCCTCCTGGATAATTTCATTCCTCAATAGTTTTTCTTTACCTCAGTTATTACCGTTAGAACGAGCAGTGGAGCCTGTGACAGATAAACACTTCGAAGTGGAAGATCCTGTAGAGTTTCTGTTGGTTCTGGAAATCAGTTTTGTAGATGTTACTACCCATTTTGAAGCCGTACTTTTCACTATCAGTCATTTTGTTCACTCTTTTCTCCAGGCCAGAGAATGGAGAACGATTTCCGGACAAAAACTGTCCCCCCAATTTCGATGACGATGAACCGCCGGACTTTGAGGCCCTTGTTTTGACAGAACTGTAAACGCACTATTATTCTCGAACTTCTGCCACCGGAATCATACCTTTCATCATCATTTTTGTCATGAGTTTGATTTTTTTCGTGTACAGAATTAAGCTTGGTAGACTTTGCAAGCGAGCGAAGCTCAAATTCTTCCTCCTTGTTTGCCAACACTCTCGGGTTACTGTAAGAACAGAACTCATATGCTAACCAAACATTTTCAGAATCAACAGACATTTCCGGTTTTGAAGTTGAAGGAGATCCATTTGACTTTTCGTTCCTGAAGGACGACAAACGATTTCCATGACAAGAAGAGTGTTCACGTCTTCTGATTTCATCTGGAATATAAGACCAGTTGATGCGCTCACCTGGTTTTCACACTTACCATCAGCAGATAGCAGAGGATTTAGAGCAGAGTGACAAGGAAACTTTTGTGAAGATAGTTCACGTTTTCTGGTTTTCTCTGAAATACGAATGTTATCGAAAAACATCAATTCTATTCCTTTCTAACCATTAGAAGATTCAGCACTGTTTTCAAGGGGGAATGAACGACTAGTAGCCTGCTTGTTAGTGGCAGATGAGATTGAGTGTTGGCGACGAAGTGGGGAGCGATCACGTTTTTTGATTTTATCTGAAATGCAAAACCCGTTAGTGCCAGTCAGTGCTCCCACTACCATTAGAAGAGGAGACATGTTCCTCAGTTGGAGGTGAGTTGATAGATAGGGTAGGTTGATTGATGTTAGCAGATGAAGGCGAGCGTCTGCGACGAAGCGGAGATTTGTCACGTCTTCTTTTTCTGTCTATAATACACTGTTTTTGAATACTTACTTAAAATCTTTGCTAATCCTACCAACGGGAAGAGAACAAGGAGATGGATGCTGGTTCATGGTAGCAGTTGACAATTCGTGACAAGAAGTGGTGTCACCTCGTTTCTCGTTAGTTTCTGAAATACGAAAATCAAGCTGAGAGATATCTCACAACTCAAACCACTTGTACTGTCTCTATGTTTCGTTCTAGATCTGTCTTTTGCTCCATCACCAGCACGAGTAGCCTTTTCGCCTCTTCTGGAATCATCATCTTGCCAATCGGGAGAAAAGTGGGCTTGCAACTCTGAAACAAGAGGTTGATTTTTATAAAAACGTATATTCGAATCACCATTATTTGTGTCTCTAGATCTTTTTTGTTGTATTGAGGATGACTTGGAAGTTTCATCTATACGGGAACGATGAGGTCGATTGCCCTTATTATCCAATCTTTTCAAATCGGTTTCAAACCTTTGATCGAAATCTAAAAGAAAATTCTTGTTCACGATAAACGTGCAAGATGCTCACCTGAAGGTTTTCTTGTATCACTTTTCTTCGATTCTTCTTCTCGTAAGTTTCGCAAACACGAGGAATCAGGCTTGATTGTCTCCTCATTTGCCTCAGCTAAGTCTTCTTGAAATACGTTGACTATCTTCTTTAGATTGGAAATCTTCTTCATTTCAAATGTGATTTTCGGAGGAATTACTGGACGAACATCCAATGTATTTTGCCCAGCTTGTTTCTTGAGTTGAGGAGGCTTGAATTTCAGGAGACTGACTGGAGGAACATCGAGAGTTTTTTGAGCTTCTAATTTGCCGGGAGAAGCACTCCTTTTTTCAGGATCATCTCTTGGAGTCTCACCAAACTTTTCTGGTGTAGAGTTTCCATTTGATTCAGGAGCCGTTACAGAAATGGTTGGGCTTTCGAACAGCATCGCTGGTTTGATTTGGGGTTGCTCGGCAGATTGAACCACGTCTACGCCAAAAAGCTTGAAAGACTCTTTCTGTTCTGAGTTTCCTGGGATGCTGGAGCGGCTCTGAACATTGTTCGCCAGGACAGCAATTGTTTGACGTGCTTTTGAAAGTCGTGGGTCAACTGGGTCGGCATTAAGACTTTCGACATCTTGCAGCCCAGTTCTAGACAACGCAGACATATTGCTCTTGACAGAAGACGGTATGTGTACCTTGTACACTTTCCACTCAAGTGCACATGCCTCGTTCTGGACACTATCTGCTGCCTCCGGCTTTTTGGAGTCCTCACGATCCTCGATTGCTACTGATGAATCAACTAGCTTCTGTGGGTAGTAAGGACAAATACTAGTTCTTGGTGATTCAGAGGTTTTTAACGTATTGAGAGTTTTAGACGGCTGAACAGCTATGGTGGCCTCAGAGCCATTCGTCTTCATGAGAACTTTTGGGTGTCCTGCCATACTGGGATAATTGACAGTAGTGAGATTCAAGCCTGATGTGGACACACAACTTGGAGATCTGAAAAGATCGTTGTTATAGAATCACCCGTTACACCGCCTCTACCTTCTTTCCATCGAAGCTCCAGCAACATCCAAGCTTATGGGATTCCTCTCTCCGGATTCAGAGCTAGCGAAATCGGTGAAATTGAACTTTGTTTCTGAAAAAATTCATGAATTTACATTTTTGGGATCCCAGATCACACTTACTTGTTCTAACATACCACTCAAGGTGAGTCTCCTCGGGCCGTTTGTTATTGTTTTTGAACTTATCCTCCGCATTAGTCAGCAACTGCTGAGCAAGAGTGAACGATGCTTCTTTCGCCACAATCCAATCTTTAATATCTGCTTGCAGTGCCAACTTTTCACGAACTTGATCTGCCAATTGTTGCAATTCTGCCTCTCGCTCTAATATTCGATCCGGTGCCTCTGTACCAATGATTTTTTGGAACTCACTCTGCTTCGCGTGATGGCTGTTCTGCAGAACTATCAAGTTCTTTTGACCAGCATCGAATTGATTTTTCAGATGTTCTACTTCTTGCTGAATAATGTCGCGTTGCTTCTTCAGTTGATCCAGTGGAATTGCAAACTGCAAGAGTATTTGATTGCTGCACCTTGCTTCGTTCGCCATGTCTGAAAATCTGGAACCAATTGAGCTGAAATTGGGAGTTCTTAAGGCACAATATCTGGTAGTACAACCCGTCCCAAGACACTCCAATTTTACAAGTTTCCATAGATTGAACAAGTGTCCACGTACCTTCGCCTCTTCTAGGTATTTTCAATTTTTTAAATTCCGAAAACCACTATAATCAGGAAATGCCTCACAACGATCGGATAATAGTGGTTACAACTTGTGAAATCTGTGGAAACCCTAGAGACTTTGCGAGGCTCATTTCACATATTTCAGAAGCCGTGTACTATGAAAAAAATATCACCCAACGCAAAACCTAGGCAAGCATATATTTCCGCACTGATTTAGAGAAGCGTAGAATCAATTTATCACTCACCGTCCACGTGGATTCTATGTAGATCGAGTCCCGTTTCTCTTCACTGGTCGTACTTGTTGGATAGTTGTCACTTTGAATTACCTGGTATACTCTCGATTTACGACCACCGAAGTCAATAAAAAGAAAAGCGGAGGGCAAAAAAAAAACGGCTCGCTTGCAAAAATATTCCAAATGGAGGAAGAAGGAAACCAGGGAATAAAAAAGAAAAGGAAGAAAAGTATGAGCTCCGACTATTGGGAAAATTATAAAAGGAAAAACAATGAAAATAGTGGAGATGCATGGAGACCGCACAACGCGTATGATAATTTCATGGGAACAGGAAGGTATGGAAACAAGAAAAATATCGAGAAAACGAATTTTCAAAACTCGCAAAAGAAGGGATGATGTTCAGTCAAACAAAGGAGTTAAGTCTTGTGGAAGAGCAGTAGCACACTGACCTTATATGAGAAAAAATGTATGAGAAAAAATGCATTTCGGATTTAATCTGAAATTTAGAGAAGGCTCCAACATGATGAAAAGTTAATAGCGGGGAAACACGAGGAAAGAACGGTAGGCAATCAAGCAAACTTGGAAACAGGAGATTTTGTGGAAAACTTTTGCTTAACAGTACTCAGCGATTACCCCATTTTTAGGACTACATTTAAGTTCGATCAAATGGTAATTTCAGGTGAAATGAGTCAGATATGGAATATATCCTCGACAAAGATGGGAAAAAGCAAAGAGTAAATGTTCAATTCCGAACCAATTTCAATCTCAGAAATGCCAAAAAATTTACACGGAAGGGTTTAGTTGGAACGAATTTGTTCGAAGATAATTCACCAGAAAATTTCAATTACGGATTGGGAAAATCTTCAAAATTTATACATACTTTTTTCTTTTTTTGGTGTGCTGCACTTCACGCAACTCTTTTTCTGGTTTCACTGCATCCTGTTTCTTTTTTCCAACTAAAAAAGACGTAGATTGATGACAGCGCTCTTTTTTGTGAGTGCACTGGGCCGAGGACTCTCTTAGGTTCTTTGAATGAACATTGGAGAAGAGTCGAGCTAATCCCAGAATACACTAGTCTTAGAAACCACGACGCGTCGAATTTTGAAAAATGGGCTCTCTTTCAAACACATGCATACTTTCGAATAGAACATCAGAAGGGGTGAGAGTCACACGTTGAGAAGGGAAGTTCAAATATATGCCAAAAAATGGTGAACGAGGAATCTTGTGACTTTGAAACTTCTGACGGTGAAGATGTTGTAGGGACGTTTCAAGCAAATGAACAAATTTGGCATATGTTGTCTCGCTAAGATAAGACTAACGTGTCTTAAGTGAAATTCGGAAGATCTAGAATTTCTGATAAGATTTCTCTCTCGAAAAGAAAGAAATTGAAAATTGGAAGTCAGCTTTGCTGGCTCGGTCTTGATACTTGAGTTTACGGATCCTGCAAAGTGAAACAGCAAGAATTTCAGACCTGAAGTAAAGAAGAGTCTTTCGTTTTCCTCAGGTTACGGTGGAAATTTCAATCAATGTAAATGTATCCACTTGTCTAGATGTCCATTTTTCAGGAACAATTTGCAGCCACACAACAGATTTTTTTATTGCCCTTGCTTCGAGTTTTCAGAACTTTGGTCAAGATACAACTCTGTTTGCTGGAAGGACACATACTGACCTCATCTTTTAGATAATGAGCAAAACCCTGAATTGTTTGAAGAAGGTTCGAATTTTTAGATGAAACCCAAAAGTCTTTGCAAATGCATATTGTCTTCATATCGAACGATCATGATACTTTTTTGTTTTCATTCTACAGTTTTTGTTTCTCGATTTTTTATGATCCCTGCTTCATTTTCTTTTACGAGAATATGGTAATTTATCAGAAACATAGCATACTCTATGCGTATCGTCAATCTCATGAATAAAAAAAACCGTGGCAAGGCGATTCCTCGGCTCCTCCAGTTAACATTTTTCTCAAAGTCTGGGTCAAAATGAAATTTAAAACTACGAAATCTCCAGATTTCAGAGAGTTGTTTTGACGATTTTTCACGTTTCGAAAAAAATCACTTTTTTGGCTCCAAAATTGCAGTATTTCGACCTCAGGAAACTTACAATTGTTTTTTGACATTCCTGAATTTTTATATAGCTCATTATATATCGTGACATTTTTTGTTCCCCCTATTGATACTGATATTCCAGGTTGTTTCACTTCTTGTCCCCCTATTTGTTTATAACTCTCAAAAAGAGCACCGCCCAATGCGCGAGATACCAATCGTCCGGATATAAACATATCTCTTTCTAACACTTCCGACATCTTATAACTCACCAGAGAGATAGATTATAAACAGTTTGGTGCGAATACTTTCGGATTGGGTTACAAAAAACATGCCGCCACCGCAACTCCGCGCACTGTGCCCGCACGCAAGAGATGGTCCACTCTCGACCCCTCCCATATTTTACAATATAAAAGCGCCGTGCGTGACAGTCTGCCATACCATCACTCGTTTTTGAAGATCATATTAATATTCAGCGCAGCCATGAACAATAAGAAACTTCTGAAGAAGTTCAAGCGGCTTTCCAAGAAGAAGAAGGAGAAGCTCCGTGCGGTCTTGTCTGTCAACGTCAACCCAGGGCCAGAGATTCTTCAGGAGTTGTCAGTTTCCACACGTCTGTCTGTCGAGTTTGTGAGTTATTACGATGTCTAACAATTTAAAGAACTCATTTTCAATTTCAGATCAGAAGATGGTTCTTGGAGGCTCAGTACCCATCCTGGCAACGTGAGGAATATCTGGTAAGTGATATTTTCTTTTCATCATTTCTCATCGAATTCGTTTTCAGAAAGAGAAGAACCGTGAGCGCGAACTGACCGAGGCCAAGGAGAAGAAAGAGTGGGATCAATGGGCAAACCGCGTGAACGATCACGTCAAGATGGTCGAGGAGCAAAGGGAGCTTTGGGAGGAGGCGCAGCGAATTCTTCAGAAGCAACAGAGAGAGGAGATGCTGCAGGAGCTGGAGAAGCAGAAGTGTTTTCAAAAGTTGCAACAGGTACATCAGGAAGAAGCTCCAAAGAGAGTTGAGGAGAACAGATTCCCAAAAATCGACATGTCTAGACTGGATGAAGTTCAGAAGAAGAAAGTTTACTTGCTTTTGGATGACATGGGAGTCGGAGAGCATGAGGAATTGACTTTGGTTAGTTATGGGTCATTTTTTTTCTTTGTCAAATGTTCACTGTCAACACTGAATGGGAAATTCTTTCAGGAAGAGATTGAACATTTTCTTGACGATGCCTCTGAAGTTCTTGAAGGAGTCGAGATGGAAATGTGATGTTTTGAAAACTGGAACCTCGTTTTTTCACCATCAACTTTATTGCACTATTTTTTATTTTTCAAATACCCCTCACATTTTCAATGTTTCTCTTTTTTTTACAATTAAATAAACTATATACCAGTCGTGGTCCGAAAACAAGTTCGCATACTTTGACTGCCTTTAGAAGATTCCGAAAAAAAAAGTTTTTCTCAAAACAAGAATTCGAGCGTGTTCATTTTGAACATCACAACGAAAATTCTCAAATTTTTGTCTGTCGCCACATGCCCGTAGCTTACTTCAACCATTTTCAACTCAGATGGGATCAAAAGGTACAGTGGTGAGAAATGGTGAGTGCACTTTTGTTCAGCGATTCATAACTTTTTCAAAACTTGCCAAAACTTATAAACTTTTTTGTGAAATATAGAAAAAGTCTTCAGTAACACACATATAAATTTTTTGAACGTCGATCATTTTCAGAATTTATAGAATACTTTCAGATGTAGACGTCACCCGGAAATTTTTCAAAACTGGTCCCTTTAGGCTGTTTTTTGGATATGACGTGTCTAGCAGTCTCTATAATCATCATGGAAAGTTTGGTGCCCTTTCGACGGGCTCTCAAGTTATGATACTCGGATCCAAAAAGGTATGGTTTTTCTCGTTGGCTATAACTCGGCTGACAATAGTTCATATGAGCTCAGATTTTTAAAAAAAAATGCATTTTAAGTTGGTCTTCAATGTTCTATAAAAATTCCGAATTTTGGAAGAAAAAATTTTTTTCGTCCAGTTCAGCTGTTTTTCTTCAAAATTTTATGTACTGGACCGAAAAAAAGTGTCTTCCAAAATCAAAAATTTTCATAGAACATTGAAAATCAAATTGAAAACCATCTTTTGTGAAAATTAGAGCTCATTTTAACTATTTTCAGCCGAGTTATAGCCAACGAGAAAAACCATACCTTTTTGGCTCCGAGCATCATAACTTGAGAGCCCGTCGTTCAAAGTGCACCAAACTTTCCATGATGATTATAGAGACTGCTAGACACGTCATATCCAAAAAATATCCTGAAGTGACCAGTTTTGAAAAATTTCCGGGTGACGTCTACATCTGAAAGTATTCTATAAATTCTGAAAATGATCGACGTTCAAAAAATTTATATGTGTGTTGCTGAAGACTTATAAGTTTTAGACAGTTTTTAAAAAGTTATGAATCGCTGAACAAGGTGACCCTCACCATTTCTCGTCACTGTTTACCTTGCCAAGAGAAAGTGTCACATTTGTTTTATTCGACGTATTGCAAGTGCGCTCCATAGACGTGGACACCGGGTGTTCTTTTCAATCGTTTTTTTTTGTTTTTCAAGCATTTCACATAGAGTTTCTACAGCGAACGTTTATTCAATTTCGCTTTTTTTTCAAAGTTCCCATTTTTTCTCTATTTTACTCTGACGAAAGAAAATGTTAGAAAATGCGTTTCAAAGTGCAAAGAAATAGTGTGGGGTAGAGAAAAAGAGGGGAGAATATTCCCCTTGTCTTTATTATCTTAGTGAGAGAATAGGTGAAGAGAAGAGGAATAGACTCGCAGAGAAAAAAATTGCGTTCTTTCGGTTCGGTAGTGTTTTTTTTTCAATTATTCATCGTGTAAATTCGATAATTTTTGTGTCGCTATTTTGAATGCAAAAGATACATTTTAGTTTCTGTTCAATTTGATGAAAAATGTAATTTTTCAAACAATTTTGTGGAGAAAATCTTGAACGATTTCATTATGATACTTTCAATTTTTCAAAAATTGCCCAGAATACTTTTTTTCATTCTCAATTTTCAGTCAATGTCTGGAGCCAAGCGATTCCACACTGCGTGCTCGTCGTCTTCGTCAGCTGCGTCAGCTGCGTCAACATCTTCCTCTACCGATCAAAGAAGACAAGGGAGCAATGGTGGAGTACAAGCCGCTCCAACATCTTCACCATTGGCTCCAGCTCGTCCTCGACGTCATGTGACAACCCACCCGCCTCCGACGTTTGAACTGGTCTCCACACACAGCGAGGACACCTACACAAACTTTTACGGGTGCGCGATCTGCCCGTACCAAGAAGAGAAAGAAGTGCCATATGGTGTAGCCGTCGGAGGAACCATCGTGAGTAAACAGTTTATCTCGTTGCCCCAAAATTTGATAGTTTAAGATAGGAAGCTACAAGTTTTATTATAGACAATCTTTTCACTCTTGTCCTTGGGGTTCGTGGATCTCAGTTCTCTTGATTTTTAGATCCTTAGTTTGTGGTTCTTCGATCTTACGATTTTGGGATCTAACACTTCAGTAAACTCTGAGGATCCGTCTACAACTTATGCATTTCATCAATAGCCTTCAAAACCCTCTTATGGCTCTCACATTTTGCAGATAAATCTATACAAATTTCCACCGGAGACCAGGAAAATCATCTTGGAAGCCAAGCTGGAGCTGAATTTGGTAAGAGAAGATTCGAAAAGAAATAAAGTAGTTATCATTTTTATAGGATGGACTGGAACCCTTCGACATTCCATATGAGCAGGCAGTCGGTGTTAAAGAGATCCTCTACACCGTCACGTGGTGTTTGGATGAACAGAAGCACATCATCGTCTGCGCAGGAGCCCGAGGATGCATCTACATCGTGGACTCCGCGACCATGAATGTTAAAACTACTCTTCTCGGGCACACCGACGCCGTCAACGACATTCGCACTTCCCCTAAGAACACATGCATCGTCGCCACCGCCTCCACTGATCACAGTGTCAGGATTTTTCACATCAAAGAAATGACATGTCTCTTCATTCTCTTCAATGCCCATGCTCACATCGACACTGTCCTTTCCGTCGACTGGTCTACGGACGCCACTGCGCTCTACAGTGGAGGTGTCGATCACAAAGTTGTTGTATGGGACCTCTCCACCCCGGAAGTGCAGGAGCACATGGACCGGTGCCTCGAGAAGATCGCCAAAGACGAGCCTGTCGGATCGTTGCTGTGAGTTGTTTGAAAAATATCCAAAATTTGAAAAAAAATCATGCTTTCCAGCGACCGCTCCAGAAGCCCATCTGCAGCAGAGGCGTGCCTGTAAGTTTTCACAGTCTTAAATTCCAGCAATATCATCAACCTAAATGTAGAGGAAAAGATATCGGTTGAATTCTAAACCGTTTAATCTGATGAAAAATTATTGATCAGAAAATCAGGTTGAACTTACATTAGTCGAGAATTTTGATATTTGTCAAAAAATGGGTAGCTTAACCTGTCATCGATGTTCAGTACCAGTCAGAGCGGTACGAATTCTGTGGATTTTCAGTGCAAATGGTCTACTTTGAGCGTTTGAACTTTCAAAAGGAATGGGTAGTCGGAACATACTCTGAAACTGAAATCTAATAATTTTTCACTGAAAATTCCCAGAATCAGCAATTTTTTGATCGCTACTGTAGTTGTTAGATACTTACTATTGATAATTTCTGAGCCTCAATCCGAATATTCAAAATTTGGTGGACACAAAAAATCTCCCATCTCCATTAAATACTCTTTGTTTCAGCGATCTCGAAGGTCACACCCTCTTCACAAAAACAGTCGCCGCCAACCTAGTGAACATTCATCAGGAATGCGTCGACTGTGTGAGGGCTATCGAACTGGGCGGCCCCTACATCGTCTCCAAGGCTACTGGAGCGGAGAGAAGAATCAAGTTGTCGAGAGCTGGTGACTTCAAGAAGGCGGACACTCTGGCCAAACGGGATGGCAAATCCGACATCTTCATGTGGTCGAAACGAGTTGAAGATGGAGAACAGTACTTCTCAAAGCTTGAAGTGTCGCCCGAGAAGCGATGGATTGCCGTTTGTGGAGGCAAGGGCAGCCTCCACATTTACGACGGGAAAAACCAGATGTCCAATGTTCCGTAAGTTTTGAAAAATGAGGTCTCGTTACAAAGTCTTTTTTTTTCAAGATACTGCTCAGTCCGCCTGAATCATCAATACCAAGTTCACGACGTCTCTTTCCACAGGAGTGGGCAGCTGCTGATGGTGGCAAGCAGTTTTGGCTACGTCGCCCGAGTTCAGAAAAAGACAAGAGTGTTTTAGTTGTTTTTTATCATTGATTATTTTATTTTTCAAATTCTGTTTGAATGAAATAGTAACATTCTACGAGTTTTTTTTCTTGTTTCTTGAATTTCAGAAACCGTAAGAAACGGAGAACGTACTTCCAAACAAAACACAACACTTTAGGCTTGTCTTCCGATATTAAACAACATCCAAGGAGTGGAGGACAGGGTGGTAGGGTAAAGGTTGTGTTAGAAACCACGCGGAGCTTTCAGCGACAAAGGACTGACTCCGCGCGGTATAGGACTAGAATAGGACGAAGTAGAAGTATTCCGAACTATCCTCGGAATGGGATCCCCTCTCTCGAGAAGAGATCTGTATTTATTCTGGTACGACTGGGCGTGTCCGGAGACTTCCAGAAGGGTGACGTGATCGGAATTCTGGATCTGATCGAAAGTCTATTGTGGGCCGCTTCGGGAAAGGGCCCAGCGGTCGATGAGACAGCGCATCCGGTGAGACGGACAATAAGGAATCAGCTGTGTGGGAGACTATAGGAGCATAGAGAGACTCCAGAGAAAGAGGCTTTCAGATTCCTATCTGTCCTGGAGTGATAGAGCAAGTCAGGCGCTCCGCTCTGGAATCCATGGGAAACTGAGTCATCAAGATCGAAGTATAAAGATAGAAAGAGATCAGCTTTGTTTGAGTTGTAGAACTAAGACAGATTACCTAATCAGAGATAACGAAGGTTACAGTAACCTAAGGGATACTGATATCCCTTACAAAGGAATGCCACGACCAGTGTGTCGTTTCGACACGGTTTCGAGAAATGTTTTCAAAAAATTTTCTCGAAAAAGTCGTCGAACAGTTTTCGAGAAATTCCTCAAAAATTTTTCAAAAAATTTTTCCAGGATTTCTCGAATTTTCTCGAGAATAACAAAGACATAAGACTTTTTCGGATAAAATTCGTGGCAATGACACTCCGAAAATCCGGATTACGCTTTGTTTCCCGCATTTTGAGAAATGCATTCATCGAAAAATTCATCAAAAAAGTAAAAATTGTGAGAGTACCTAACTCGTTATTTGTTCGATTTTTCTTGATCGTCGTCCCTTTCATTTCGAACAAATTTGTGCAACGACACTCCGCGCGCTCTGTTTGGTGGCCTAAAAACCTCCTTGAGGTGTGACGTCACGTCGCCTGTTGATTGAGCGCGCCTCGTCATACTTTTTTGAATTTTTGGTGGCCTAAAAACCTCCTTGAGGTGTGACGTCACGTCGCCTGTTGATTGAGCGCGCCTCGTCATACTTTTTTGAATTTGCGGTGGCCTAGAAACCTCCTTGAGGTGTGACGTC
>LR545223.1:0-173056 GCA_900536305.3 Caenorhabditis sp. 40 LS-2015 | reverse complement strand
GCCAAAGAAGACCGGAGGAGACAAGGAATAAGAACCTACTCCACACCCACCGAACCCAACGGCCCTCTTTAGGGCCACAAATCTACCAGAAATCCTTTGAATTTTGATAGTTGAATAAATAAAGTTATCAATTTTGTTGGAAATATTCCAGGTTTACTAGAATCTTAGACTGAAAGCCCCATGTATTAAAATCGGCTGTCTATTCAGCGAACTTTA
Source organism: Caenorhabditis sp. 40 LS-2015 (assembly GCA_900536305.3). Lineage (NCBI taxonomy): Eukaryota > Metazoa > Nematoda > Chromadorea > Rhabditida > Rhabditidae > Caenorhabditis > Caenorhabditis tribulationis. The sequence goes on along the minus strand of LR545223.1, from coordinate 172,840 downwards.
TGTTTTTCTGCATTTTCAGTGTTTGCAATACTCGACGCAAGAAAAACCATTATTTCAACTAAAGTTTCAGAAATTTGGAGTAATTCAATCGATTCGAAGTCTCTTTTTTGCCGAACCATCCTCAACTTTTTTTAAAGTTAGGAGTGTACGAGTCAAGAAGCAAGAAAGCTTCAAGAATCCGTTCATCGTCAGAAGAATTCATTTGAAATTTTGCAGCAACCATGGAATTCGTCAGAAAAAGCTCAAAATTGAGTTATTTTGGTAAGAAACGCATCTGGAACGTTAAATTTTAGCGAAACATAGCTAAAGTAAGCAGTCTGGTAAATAAGCTGCTAAACGATAAGTTCGGAGAATTTTTTTGAACTAAATATTGAGGATTTTCGATATTTTTTCCAATTTCTGATTTCAATTTTGCCTAATTATTCGAATTATTATTTTTTTTTCCAATTTCAATCCTTTTTCAATTTCCAATGAAATATGACGGCTTCTGTGTTCCCTCCAACGAACGCGCCTTGCAGTTCTGCTGGCGCATTTTCTGCTTGCGCATTTCTCGTGTCTGCCGATGTGTCCATTTTAGTTATTTTCAACTGTTGAAGCGTTTTTTAATTATTTAAATCAAACTGTTTTCGACAAATAGCGCAACACTTCAATATTAACGCAGGTAATATGACAAACGACGTCGAGATGAAGTCAGAGCCCGAAGAGCTCCCGGTGTTCCCAACCGTTCACGTTCTTCAGGTATTGCTTTGTGATTCATATTGGGTTTTTTCAATATTTTCGATTTTAGGTTGTCAAAGATGCTCAACAGCAACATGGACTACGCCACGGAGATTATGCTCGTTACAGGTATCCTTAAATAACCCTTATCAAAGAAAATAGTGTTCATATTCAGAAAATATTGTGCTGCCAAACTCGAGCGTATGAGAAAAGCTCTCAAGTTCACCAACACCCATAACTGTCAAAAAAGAAGACCAGCAAAGTTCGTAAAAAAGTGGCTGACTGTCGAAGCTATTCAGAATGTCCAATACCTCAATTTCGGAATTTTCGAATCAGAAAGACGTTATGCTGAAGCAATGATCGACAAAATGACATTAGAAGACAATCCGGAAAAGTCTAGAAAACGCTTCTCGATGATCAATTCATTGCGCAAAGCTGTTCTTCATGCAACGAATCTGGAGAAAATTGTTCAAGAGAGCGACAGAGTGAGTTCTAATTTTATTCTCGGCTGTGTGTCACAATTTAAAGTATTTTAGTTTGATGCACCAACGAAACTCGAGGCTCAAGCCTACGCCGCTTGGATGCGTGGAATGTGTGCATTCGAATCTCGCAACTGGCAAAAGGCCTCTGAATCGTTGAAACTGGCCAAAACTGTCTACGAGAAGCTTGCGGAGGCCACTAACAACACGACTCTCTCGTCACTGTTCAAGGGGCGTTGTCGTGAGATTCAGCCGCAGCTTCGACTTTGCGAGTTCAATATTGCGGAGTCGCCAGGCGCAGTCGGAACCATGACCGAATTGATGGAGTTGAGAATGCAGATGGGAGAGGGAGGAGACAGCTCTGTTGATGTAAGTTTTTAGAAATTCATAAACTACAAATTTATATTTTTTATAGAAGCTCATTTCCGAAATGCGTGCATCTGCCACGTCCGCCGAGTTCGTCACTATCGAGTGGGGAGGAATGAAGAGTACTGTTGATGACGAAAAGGCAAAACAAGTGATTCAAGAATGGAAGCAAACTGAAATCGAGTTGGCACAATGCCAAACACCAAAGGAACGCATGGCTCTGTTTGAAAAAGCAGTCGCCGACACGCGTGATGCTATTGATCGTCTTTCCGATATCATCCGACGCAAAAGTTCCGAAAATGCAGATACTACTGTACTTCAATCCATCAAAGCATATTTGGAGTTCCTCAAGATGAACGGAACCGCTTCTCGTTACCTGGCCATTATTGAGAATACAAAGAGCGAAAAGAAGAACAAGCCACAAGATCTTTTGAGACTTTATGATTCCGTTATCGAAATTTACAAGGAAGTCTCGGAAACACCGGGAGCTGAATACGACAAGAACCTCATGCAAGCTTTCGAGGTCAAGGTCGAGTACTACAGAGCTTTCCGTTGCTTCTACATGGCCTCTTCCTATTCTGCTCTCCACAAACACTCTGAAGCTGCTGCTCTGTTCGATCGTACTCTTGCTCGAATTCAGGATGCTGAAGGAAAGCTCAAAAAACTCAAATCCAACTCCTACCTTACGAATGAAACTCAAACATCATTGAACGGACTTCGGTCGGAAGTTGAAGGAGCCAAGATCTCAGTTCGTGCAGCTCGTCTCGCTGCAGCTGCTGGAGACGTCAAACCCGACGCGGAGGTTGCTCAAGTTATTGATGAGCGTCCACTTTTGGAGACCGTGAACGAATGGCGTCAATGGAATGTTCGAGAATCGCTCAGAGACAAGAAAACTATTCCAGTTGCCAGTTTGCCGCCTGCTTTCATTCCAATGCCAAACAAGCCAATTTTCTTCGATTTGGCCAACTTCCATCTTACAGTAAGTTGTTTGCAATTTCCCAGAAGCTTGTTGTATCATACGTTATAATGAAAATTTTTCAGATGCCAAACGTCGATGATCGTCTCGAGAAGCTCCAAAAAGATCGTGATGCTCAGACACCGAAGAAATCAGGAAAGGGAGGAACCGCTGCTTCGAATACGGCTAAAACGACTGAAGGAGAAGGTCAGCAAGGAATTTCCGGAATGGTTACTGGATGGTTCTGGGGAAAGAAGTAGTTGAAGAACTATCAGAGCTAGCATAAAATTTTCCTATTTGTTTTTCTTTGCCTCGTTATGATTAGTAATAATGTAATTCTATATTATCATTATCTAGTCAGATAAATCCCCCCTCCTTTGTTTTCTTTCCATTCTTTTCTGAGAGAATTTCTGGGAATGTTTGTGATACCAAGTTCATCCTCTCTTATGTTATTCAACTGTCCATTAAATAGCTAAAGTATTTATTTGAACCCTGTCTGCTCTTCCAAAATTCTGAATTCTTGTTTCTATTGGGATTCTTTCTTTTGTTTTATATCGCTTCAAATCGACTGGATGTTTATTTATTTTCAATAAAACGTTTCCTACAGTAGTATGACCTTAATCTGGTTGCAGAATAGGTTCGAGATTATTGAAAAAACCTTTGCTGAATACCTCTCTGATCTACTTTCCACGACACACAAATCGATCTTCCTCTCCGTCACAAAAATCGTGAGAGACGCAGGTGAAATGAAGTGATAGATTGTTGGAATTGTAAACAAACCGAACGATTCTCTTCTTACACACGACTCATCGAAATATATGTGTTGTGAAATTGTTTCAGTTTACTCGCTAACATTCTGATTTACAGAGAAGCATGCACGATGAGCTCCTTGTATCCCGATGAGAGTTATTGCACAAGTGATTTGGGAAGAATATTGTATCAGTTAAAGGTACGGTAGTAAAATGAGCGCGGTACAATCTGAGGGTATTATAAATTCGCAGTCTGTTGGCACTCTTTTAAAGGCGCATGACGTTACTTAAAAGGATATCTCGCCGCGATTAGACATTTTTCCGGTCTGAAAAATGTTCGCCATGAAAAGTTTTTAGATTTCACATATTTTTCAGACCGAAAAAATGTCTAATCGCGGCGAGATATCCTTTTAAGTAACGTCATGCGCCTTTAAAAGAATGCCAACAGACTGCGAATTTATAATACCGGAAGTAAGAAAAACATTTTCAAATTGGAATTACTACTACAATAACCACTAATTTGCTCAGAATGACACATTATTCTTCATAATATCCGCCCCTTCGAACTGCGTTCATCATCTTTGAGAACTAATATTTTGATTTCTAGGAGTTTGTGCAAATAGAACATTCGTAAGACCAGATTTCATGCGGGATGTGTCTAGTGCTACGGTATATGATGGAAATCGTTGGAAAGAGAAGGTTATTTAACGTTTTTCCATCATGAGAAAATCTGATGACCTCGTGAAGTCATCGCATCTTTCAAAACCTCATATCTCTTTCAAACGATAAACCCGTCATATATAAAAGTTTCATATCTTCTTTCCCACTTTTCCGTAATCAAATGCTCTCCAGAAGGAATTCCTGATCAACCTAATTTTATTCCAGACAGACTGGTCATGCAACTCTTCTGTCACTTCCATCGCCGAGGAGAAACATCTAGCGGGATCCCATACCGTCTACACAGTGGAAATCGAGTGTACTCCCGTGGCCAATCATCTTGCAAATGACTTCTCGCATCGAATATTCATCCTCAGCACCCGATTCAAAGAGATGGCGAAGCTACATGCCGCCATCTCTAAACTTCACAAACAACTGTACCTCCGAGGAACTTTTCCTGTTTTTCCACCCGCCAAGCTTATCGGATCTGGTTGGTTTTTATTCTATCAAGAATTCATAATCAATTTTCTCTAATTCAGGAGACCCGACAGTAATCCAAGAACGTCGTCACGGTATCGAAGCATGCCTCAACTTTGTGTTTGACAGCGAAGTTCTCCGCAAATCCCGTCTTCTACATGAATTCGTTGAGGTGAGAGAAGGGAGTGAGCATAAGAGACACAGAGAAAACATAGAGACTTCTGGAGAGAGAGAATGAGCCCGCGCAGACAGCGCGAGTGTCGTCAGATGATGTCACTGACACGTCTTCTTTTCGTTGTCGAACAAAGCAAATATAGCATTACTTTTTTTCTGAGCAGTATCAGTAGATGAAGAAAATTAACGAGCCAACTTCACTACTAGACGTTTATTTTGAACCGCACCGTAGTTTCCAATTTCTAAACTTATTTTTCAGAAAGCAAAGGAGAAGACGTACACGGCACACGAAGCCACTGGAAACGAGGTGTTTTATGACAACTCATCGTCTATTTTAGATCAACCGAATGGAAATTACAGGTAACCTTTTCTAATCGCGTTTAGCCCATTCCCATTCATTTTCAGTGATTCCGATTCGCCGAGCCACGCGTCCACTCTAGAGCCAACACACGAGCAAGTCAGTTCCACTCGCTAAATCTCAATTTGGTTTCTGCTCTCCCTCTGATTTGAAAATATTTTCGTTCCTCACTTCAGTTTCACTTCAATCTGTCATTTCCAATACTCATTCTATTCATAGCCATGTATCAACCTAGACAAACTAATCAAGAATAAAAAACTGTTGTTTTCGACTTGTGATTACCAACTGTGATGTTTTCAGACTGGCGACGACTTCGAGTTTCCAGACGTAGCGATTACCAGTGACGTGGCTGGGGAACGAGTACCTCGGAAAAGTTCAATGAGGAAGTTGTTCCCTCGATTGAGAGGAAGTCATCATCAGAATATTGGTATTCAAAGTATTGTGTGTTGTTTTTCCTAATATTCTATTTCTAGAAATCGAAGAGCCGCCAGCGGACTACTTGGTTACTGCGGGGCAACTAGTGGCAACCGCTCAAAGAGCCGAAGAGGAGCATGCATATGAGCTGGCTTTTCAATGCTACAAAAGTGCAGCAAGCAGTCTGATTCAGGTGAGAGATTTTCTGTTGTTCTCACCAGTAGAAAGGGGACCACACTCTTGTATGTGATGGGTACCATTGGAAAGGGGAGGTTTGGAATCATATTCTTCCACTTTCAAAATCTGTAGTCGACCTCCAGAAGTTGAGATAAATATGAGCCTTCAAAGTCTGATTTTTTTTCACGTGTATATGAGATAGTATGTTTCGAAACCTCTTCTTTCCAATGATACCCAACATATACAAAAGTGTCACCCCTTGTTCACATTATTCAATGAAACATTTTGCTCGTTTTTCAATCTGACTGGTTTTGTAAAACTTAACACTTTGACCTCACAGGACTCAGCCAGTTACAAAAGACCATTGAGATTGTACTACCAGCACAATTTTACAAAACATGGCTTGACCAAAACATAGATGCAATCTTCTGTTCCCATCTTCACTCCCACTTTAATCCCCTTCTTGTAAATGTTTGTTTCCGTTTGGATTCTATCTTTCCATGAGCGATGACTTTCTCTTGCCATTTCTCTAGAGAATCTTTGTAGACCCACTGCTCTCCTAGTACATTCTGAGTTCATTCCCAGATGGACAGTCAAACAAACTGATACATTATTTCCTTATCACTCTTTTGCAGGGTGTCCAAATCGAGAGTGATATGACCAAACGAAACGCAGTTCGTCGGAAGACTGCCAAGTACCTCGTCAAAGCCGAAAAGCTCTATCGAACCTATCTATCGCTCGACGGATCTGTATTCAATTTCGAAGGACTCCTCACCGCTGCCATGCAGGATCCCAATATTCTGGCATTTCAGTGCTCGAACAAGTCGATGAAAAATTATCGATTTATCGGAGTAGTTCCTGAACTTGACGCCGAGCGGAAAGTGATTCTGGTTGAAGAGACCGTCGGAGAATCGGGAAAGAAATTTGTGATGAAATTGATTGAGAAAGGAACGCCAAGCGTCGACAGTTCCATATTTTTACCTACTAACATTCCTCATATGATTCAACTCGTTCAGTTTTTTGAAACTGAAACTCACATTATATTGCTGCTGGAGTATGTGGAGCCCGGAAGATTATGGTCGTTTTTGAGGAGGATGCTGAATGAAGCTGAAACTCGTCACATCTTATGGCTTGCCGAGCTGAAAGCAGATGTGAAGGATGGAGAAATGACTAGTTCGATTGCAGTAAGGAGAACAAGAAGTGAAGGGAATTATCGAGGAAGAAGATTGTTGTTCACCGTTGGAGTGGATTATGAGAGAGTCGTCGAGATGAGAGATGAAAGTATCAGTGTGAGTTTTCTATTCTTCTTGATTTCTTATTCCCTAACATTGAGCTTTCAGGTCGAAAAGCCATCAGAAGAAGATCACGTCGTCTGTACAGTTGGCGAAGACCCCACCGGTCGTTCAGATGCCCCGACCGGAGACTTCACTCTTTTCGGAAACTCGAGAGAAGCCGTCGAAAGTCAAATCTTCCAAGTAGAAGAAGAGAGTCCCGCAGCGGTGAAATTCGATTTCTCCTCGTCCAAAAAATCAAATTCGCCCCGTGGAAATAGAATATCGGCAGATGAGACGAGTTCAAAACTGACTATCTCGACAGAATCAAGGGCAGTTGAAACGAAAGCGGAAACAGACGTGAACAGCAAGGAAGCGTTCTTGAAGAGTCTCTCGAAGGCACTGCAAACAGTTCAAAAACAGTTGAGCAGCCGCAAAAGAGTTTGGAATTATTTGGATCTTCCTGAATCTCTGGTTGTCCATTGGAGTGCACAAATTGTCTCGTTCTTCTTCGTTCTCCATGCTGAATATCAAGAGTTCATTGGGGATCTCATTGCAGATGATATTTTGATTGACGCCGACGGAAACCTTTTGATGACATACATTGGGAGATGGTACGACACGAATCGAAGAAAGCGACTTTCAGATGGCTATTCCGCTCCGGAGAGCTCACAATATGGATGGGTGCCAACTCCGGATTCCGATGCTTGGACACTAGGAGCACTGATGTTCGAAATGCTGTGCGGGAGGTCTCTTGCGAATGCAGCTCCTCATGGGGTTCTAAGAAATATGGAGCTTCCGATTCCAGAAAGAGCAGTGGTGTCGTTCGTAGCAAAGGATCTGTTGAGCTTGTGAGATCTTCATGCTTCGAACTCCCTCGTTGATGATTTTCTTCTTTCAGACTTCTGGTGCCCACTCCGTCTCTACGTCCTTCATTTGATGACATCCGAGCACATCCGTTCTTCCGTCACATTGATTGGCTTCTCTACGACAATCCCACGTCTTCATCGGCGCCTGTCCGACCATTGCATACTCCAACGATCCCTCCGAAAAGCGTTCCCGAGACAATCGCCGAAAATCCAATAGGAACAACTATACGAACCGATTCAGATGAGCCTTCAACGTCACGGGTATCGCCTACAAGTCGTCGCATTTTATTTTGAATCGAGGAAAGAAGACAACTAACTACGGTGTTTCATGATTTGTATTAAACTGTGATAATATTCTGGGCATAATTTGCAACATAGACATCTCCAACTTTTTATGTAAATTCATTTATTCAGTTTTTGAAATATTAGAAACTAGTCATTTGATTGCCAATAAAGTTATACGGTGATAAAAAAATATGAATCATCCAATAATGATCTTCTCCTGCTTCTGAATCTCGACGAGTCGTCTTCTATAATACTCGCTGATTCTTCTCTGTTTACGAAGGCTTTTCGACAGCTCCTTTCTTCTCTCGGATAGAATCTGTCTCTCAACTCCCCAATCGTGTTTTTCCGAAGCGAGTTTCTGATTCTGGAGCAGAAGAATGTAGTTGGTGAATCCGAGGAAGTTGTTTTGACGACGCAATGTTCGACGATCCTTGCTCATTTCCCTGACCTCATCTTCTCTTTTTTGACGAGCTTCGAATTTGTTCAAAAGTTGTTCGTACTTCTTCGGTTCGTTATGATTCGATTGGTTTTTCTGTGGGTCCGTAGATGAATTGGTTATCGAAGTTGGCGGTTTCGGTGGGGAAGCAGTTTGCTTGAACTTCTCGAGAAGACATGAGATGAGCTTCATGTCTGTAGATGTCTGAAAATTCGATGATTTGTTGTAAAGCGCGAGAATGATCAATATTAAAGATTAAAGAACAGCATATAGTAAGGAGATTCTGTTCGTATCCTTGCACGATGGATGTCCATAAAAAGGTGAGAACCAATATCTCCATAGTGAAAGTGATGAGAGTTACAAAAAGAAGTGACAAGTGAGAGACATGCGGAGAAGACTCTGACTGCCTCAGATCCCACAAATGAGTGAAATGAACAGGACTGACAGTTGGATAATCTCCAGACATGCCCCGCCCCCTCGCCATATGTTGCACCATAGTGTCACCCGCTCTGATTCCCCTTCCTCTCATTGTACTGGATTACGTTGTAAACTAAACCTTGCCTTAACATAGGATGGTTCTAAACAGAAATAAGGAAGTAGAGGAGTGTTTGTAAAAACTGAGGAAACTCCAATATGTTTTCTCGAATAGACTAACAGTGTTTAAAACGTTTTCAATTGAAAAATATATGACACCCGGCATTTCGCGTTTAGTATGACCAACTTTGCGGAAAAGTAGTTCGAAACGATCTTATGTTTACTAAAGTTTCACGGATGTATCAAGCAAAACTGTCTTCATTCTAGTAGTGACAGCTCTTTCTGAAGATCGCTGAGAATTCCGATAATTTGCAAATCACGAATCAACCCCAAAATGGTCTATGAAAACATCATCTATTATAAATTCGCAGTCTGTTGGCACTCTTTTAAAGGCGCACAGACAAAGTTCTCAGGATATCTCGCCGCGCATTTGATCTCTTCCCAGTTCAATTATATTATATTTATTCGCGCCACAAAATTGAACTGGAAAGAGATCAAATGCGCGGCGAGATATCCTGAGAACTTTGTCTGTGCGCCTTTAAAAGAGTGCCAACAGACTTGAGTGCTATTCTCGAAAAAGTTTTCATCAACAATGAAGACCTAGAGTTGTATAAAACACTCAGGGATTTTCAGAAAAATCGGAAAATTAGAAACCACTTTCAGACACACACACTATCATTTTTAACTGAAGATCAGGACAAGCTTAAACAAAAGTAATAACACTGACAATTTGAGATTCATTAAATCATTCATACATTTAGATTAGAAAAAATCGGTTCGAAAAGAAAGTTAGGAATAAAACAAAGAGAACTCAGTCAGAATGCAAAAATGGTGGCTGCAGATTATCCGAAACCGGAAGGACTTTTCTTCTGGCAATGTGCCAGTTATTATTGCCCTAAAATTGATGAAAGAAAAGTGCTAAAGTGGCAATAAAACTCTGCTAATAAGGTCACGACACTTTTATTGCGGAAGTTGTCATTTATATTGCTCTGCATTGTTCTTCCGGGCGAATCCCATATTGCGTTGGGATGGAGGGGTCTGCTAGGAGGTTACACAACAATACAACACCTTCTTCGCAGTTCTGATAGGTCTTTGTTTGTTTTAGATTTTTGCGTTTCCTGATGATGGAACAGTATCTGACATGCAACATCCTGAGTTGATGAGGATTAGGATGGTGTAGGTGACAGGTGACTAGAGTATTGGGAACCCAAAAGTGAACATTGAATTTGAACTCTTCATCAAGAAAAATAATTTCAAAGAGTTGAATAATAGTTGAAGATTCGGTCTGCCTCCCGAAGTCCACTTCTTGCTGCACCCACTACAGTTTGATACATTTCGGAATCAGTGTGTTCGCCGGCAAAACAGACAACTGGTCTGAAAGAAACAAGTAGTTTTCAACTATTCGTTTTTATGGTTACCTTCGGTCAACCAATATAGGGTTTCTCAGAAGTTTGATATCATCAGTGTTGAATTGACAAGTTTTATTGGAGATGTAGGAATAGCTTCCAAGAGCAAACTCGTCGGTGATCCAACTATGACGGTATATTTTTTGGATTTTTGAAACGGCGTAAACGTCTTTGAGGTTTGTGGCCAGGTGGGTGTCGATAAGAGTCATCAATTGAGAGTCGGACAGTTTTGAAGCAGCAAGCGGACCATTTCCAGCAATCCATGCGACTAGGATCTGAAAAGTATGTCCTTATGATTCAGATCTCAGTTCTACAACATACATTGTTAGCCCACAAACTTGGTTGGAACACCATCAGATCATCCTCCAAACTAATCCGCGAAGTTCCTGTACTTCCAACTCTTCCGGATATCTGAACAGTTGACATGCTACGAGGCCACCATGGCCGATTGTATTCTAAGAAAATCTTCATATTGTTTCCGAATCCGAATCTTTCAATAGCTGCAGATTTAGGAGCAGGGAGAGGAGGTGTGAAGAGTGTGGATTTGTGTTGTTTCAGGTATCCGAGAGAGCTAGTCACAATCACAGAGTCGAAAAAGGAAGTCTGCCCATTGGAAAGTGAAATTTTCACCTTGTTGCCTGCAAAAACAATCAATCAGAAAATTCTATTTGGCGATAATCCTAACCCGAGTAGTCCACATTTACAACTTTTGATGACATCCTGATTTTCGTCTTTTGTACTTTGGCAGACAACTCGTCCAAAATACTCTTGAATCCAATTTGGTTCAGCGTCGCTTCAGAGTCCACTCCGGAGTCCCAGGTGTCAAAGTTTTTCAGGCAAAGCTGAAATTTGTTCTTTATTTTCCAACAAGAGGTATTCCCTCTAATAGTCCAACTACCCCTTACCGTCACTTCTACCAAATATATCTCGGTTCCAGTGACAAATATAAAACAGTTGACAACTAAAATATTGTTGAATACATCACGAGAAACATTTTGTTAGTTCACTACTTTTTGATAGCTGTTATTGGAACCGAGATGAATGTAGTCGAAGCGATGGAAAGAGGGTTTCGATCAGAGGAAATACGGTAGTTCAGAAAACTCACATCATTCGCGAGAGCAGACCATTCTAACTGGTATTGGTTTTTGTACAACTTGTTCATGTTTTGGATCACGATTTGCTCAGACTGAGTCAACTTTTGAGCAACCATGAATGCGTCAAAATAGAAATCGATTCTTTGCGAAACGGTTTGATTCGAAACTTTTTTGTTGGCACCATCTCTTTCTAACTTCGCATTTGTAGAGCTCTCGAACTTGTCCCAGAGTTTGTACAACTTGCTAGAAAATGAAAAGTATCTCTGCGACAAAAGCTGTAAACCAACTTGTTAACTTCTTGTCCATAAACTACGGATTCATATCCTTCTTCGTCAATTTCTGTTGCTGACAACAAATTATTCTTCTTGACGATTTTATAAATCTCATTATCCTCTCCATTAACGTATTCTGCTCCATATTGCAAGTACACATTCTGGTATGCAAAGGGGTAGACTCTCCCTCCAATTCGATCTGATCCTTCGAATAAAGTATACGCGACGCCAAGTTCCTCAAATCGCTGAGCAGCTCGGAGGCCTGCGAAACCTGCTCCAATAATAGCGACGCTTATGTTGTTGACCTGAATATGGATATATGCTTCAAACTTCAACAAACTAGATATACAATGTCTACCTGCGCACCCACGTAACTGCACATGAAGCAAAGTAACAAGAGCAACGTTTTCATTGCAAGATAATAGAGAAAATGGGAATGTCAAATGTTCAAACAGAAATGGAAGAGGCAGGGCAAAGTTTAACAAGTAGGTGGTAGACATGTGTCAACAGTGGGCAGTTCTTCGGTATTTAGCTTTCAAACTAAATATGAAACTGTATTCTTTTTGAGATGAACACGTGGGAGAGAATACGCAAAGTGTTTGGGATTTACGGGATAAGTTTTAGGATTTATTCAGATGGGTTATCGACGCGCTTTGCAAGTATCCAGTGAATCACAAGTTTTTCCCTGTTCCTGTTTCTAGGTCTGGATCAACATCTCAAAATTGTTTATATTGTCATATTCATCATGTTTGCACGGTAGTACTTGGATTCAATTTTGACTGCGCCTACAGTAGATATATGTTTCTTGGCACTGATTGTTTCGTTGAAACTTGATATACTGTATTTTCTCTGCAAGAACGGCACTCATCTTCCGTCACTTTAACCAAATTTGTCTCGTCTCTTGTAACTAATCTCATGAAGTTGTAAACTTTTGAACACAACATGAGAAAAGTTTAGCAGGTTGACAACTTCTTGATAATTGTTACAAGAACGGAGATAAAAAGGTCAGGTCAAAGCAACAGGGTTATTTTTAGCTGCATTTTCTGTGTATTACTCTTTTCAGTCTAACTTAGCACAGAGGACTACTACAGTAACTGACAGGTTTTCATCTTGATGCCCCTACCTCAAATTATTAAACTCGTCTTCACAAAGCGCACCGTTTCTCCATTTTCCACTTCTATTTCATGAGATTTTCACAAGTTTGTCCGAATCCGTCCAATCACCAACGAAAAGCTCGTGAATTTCGTTCCAAAAACAAGACGAAAAGTCACACAAGCTTAGTTTCATGTGTCACTTTTTGTCTCACTTTATGCCCAATGCTCAGCGATGCTCTCGGGGAGGCCAGAGGGTGTCGAAGTGTGAAAAACGAAGGGGAATGTGTATGAGCGATCTCTGGGGAGGCTTATGAGGCAAGATGAAGAAGAAGAGGAAAGATGGCCCCCATCCCCAAACTTCGACACGTCGTTTCGTCGCTTTTTACCAAAAGACACAAGACATGTCATCATCCATTCCCGAGAGCTTCTCCGAACTTCTTCTGATACAGTAGCAGACTGGCTCACTGTGAGAATCACACAGGAAATTAAGATGCATGGAAAGGAATCATTAATTAGACACATGTCTCACTTGGGAGTCAGGCGAGAAAAAAGAAGTCGGCGATAATTGAAAAGAGTAGGCAATCTCCGGTTGCCAGACGTTGTCCGTTTTTGAATTAATGACTGCTCGACATTTTTGGAGATATGGAGTCTGCAAGGATTCTGGTCTATGTGACATAGAAGAAGTGAAAGTGAAACTCCAATATCGAAGGTCCACAGAGTCTAAAACAGTTCGAAGCTTTGAAGTTTTGAAATAAGTTCACAAAATCGAACACTCTCACATAATGACATCAGCAAAGTTCCGATGACGAGCATTTTTGGATCGCGTACCTCTCGGACCTCTAACATCTTATCTGCTGAATAAGATTCTGAAACTCCGAGTTTCTAAGATATCGCATTTCTGAGGTGCTGAGACTTTCGGGTCACGAGTTTCTGATGGGAACTTCTGAGTATCTTAGATACCATATCCCGAGCTCTCCTGCACACTTCTTCTCTTTTCGTATTCTTGAAGTTTAGATATTCAGATTTTCAGATGTTCAATTAGAAACAAAGATTCACAGATTGCAATGTCTTGTGTAGATTGATAAGTTACACACCCTTCCCAGCAGTGTCAGTGACCCTATCCAGTAAGGAAGGTGATTCGATTTTGCGACATGAAATTCCACAACCACTTGGAATAGGGTGCCTTTTTTGTGATCTTCCGTACGATCTGGATACCACATCTAGCTCCATTTGAGTCCCTGTCCGGACTCACTTCATCTCTAGATTATCAAAAACAGGAAACTTCAACACTTTTTCTAGTGAAGTTTTCTCCCGAACCTTTCCCCCGGGGAACAGAACAAACGTTCTGTGACAACGACATTCTAAAATCCCAGAAGTCTTCTCTTTCGTCGTCGTCTTCTTCTGCGACCGACGACGACGTGTTGAGAGACAAATGACACAAGGCGATGAAAGGCGGAGAAGAGGGGCGTGACCCTCTGCTGAGAGCTCAAAAAAGAGCACTTTTCTGTAGACGACTCGACGTCTTCTGATTTCTTCTCCGTGATTTCCAAAAATGGATGTTCGTTTTCCACCGTATTTCTTTTCCATGCCGCATTTGATTTATAATTCATGGTTAGTTCACATCAGCAGAAGGCTCAGTACAAAAATAAATTCCAGGTTGAATTTGAACAGTATTCACAATGCTCCGAAGTTGGCTCAGATGCAGTTACAGTCGATGAGAACTGCTGCGCAAAAAGCGAAGCCAGCCAAGGAAGAACAAGACATACCGAAGGAAGACACCAAATCAGAAGCTGAGACAGTTCCGGAGACAAAAGAGGAATCCCAAGCGCTCCAGAAGTCTCCAGAAGATAAGGAAGAGAGCACAGAAAAACACGCTGAGGAAAAGGATGTAAGTCTTGTTATTCAGCCTTAACTTATCACCTCGGGTGGGCCGGCATCCCCTCACGATTACTTTGATCATGTTTATCTCTGTTCCTAAAGCAGGTATAACAAAGTGTTCAATTGACTAAATGTTCATAAAAACATGAGGAACATTTGGTTAGATGATCACTTTCGGATTATACGAAGAGACGAAAAGAAGGTGTCAGTCTAGTTGAGGAGACGGCGAGATCATTTTATGATTCTTTCAGACGTCAACTCTTCTGAAGCTGAAACGTCGAGTTGCCTGTGAAATATGCTCAAAATCGTTCTGCGACAAAGGGGCTCTGAAAATCCACACATCTGCTGTCCACCTCCGTGAAATGCACACTTGCACTGTAGTTGGATGTGGAAAGCAGTTCAGCAGTCGTCGGAGTCGGAATCGACACAGTTCGAATAATAACCCCAAGCTTCACATGCCCGAGTCGTTGACTTTGAGCGGAGCTGGGTTGTCCGCAAAGTCAAACTTGGAAGCTTTCTGGCCTCGATTCCTGCTCTCAAAAGAGCATCCTTTGGATTTATCATTGAATGTTGTCTGAACCTTTTCAAACATTGTTTACTCTTCGAAATCATAAATAGTTATAAATGAAATATACAGATAAAACACTCAAAGCGAGTGAGGTTGAAAACTGGAAAGAAAAAGTACGACATAGAAAATTAAGAACATTCGGGGAGGTCCACATTCAGAAGCATCGCTAGGTTATTTAAAGTGAAGTTCGGCACTGTATCCATATCTGTGGCACTTGCAAAACATTCCAGAACTCGATCAGTGCATGTTTGAATTGCGTCCTTGATGAATGAGAGATGCGTTTTCGAATAACGCTCCAGGAGCCGCAAGTAGAAGGAGAGCGCTGCTAGTCGACTGAGTTTAAAACTCGTTCCACAATCATCCTCCGTTCCCTCAAAGAATTTACTATCTTCCGGTAGATACATCTTCGCAATTGCATCGAAAAAGTCGTCGGCGAGTATCTTGCCTTTCAAAATCAGCTTGTCGACAACGAGAGAAACTAATTGAGGCGGATGGTAATTATCGCTCCGAGGATCCTCGTATTCGGTATCGTCCATGTTATCCGTTGCCTTCGAAACAGTGTGCACCAGGAAGTGAGAAACGATTGGCTGAGCCACGGACGTGGTCCAATTTTGAACGTTTACTTCGAAGGCCTTTTTGATCAATTGACGAATCGCGTCAACAATTAACTTTTCTTCATCAGCCGAGAAGATTTCTCCGTTTTCAAATTGTTTGATGAGCCATTTCGGGGTAAATCGTAAAACGTTTAGCAAATTTTCATGTGTTTCCGAATACGACTCTTCACACAGAGTCGCTGCAACGCGAAGAGCAGGAACATACACTTCTATTGGGGTGGTTCTGTTCACGAACGAACAAACGATTCTGTAAAATGAGAGCGATAAGAAGCATTTTTTGAAACATTTCTCTTACTGGCTTATTAGGGTAGCAACTGTAGTATTATCTTCTTCTTGCGCCTCTTTGTCTTCTGGTTGTCTATTCTCGTCATCATCTTCTTCATACTCAACGGGTCTTGTTTTGAAATCATAGGCCGAAAGAGCTACACAGATACAGTTCAAAAAAGAACTGGAAAGTTTGCTGAAAAACTCTTGGTTGTGCTCTCCACAAGTTCGGATCTTCGGAGCAACATTTTCTTGGAACCAACGGAGCAGAGCCTTTGTTGATTCAATGATTTCCTTCCTTTCATTGTTATTTTGACTGCTTTCCGAGACCGCGAACAGTGGCAGAATAAATCGGAACTCCAGAGCAAGAATCAGATTCTCATCACTTAGAGCGTGTTCATCCTTTTCTCCTTTCGCCAACCGAATCTCGATCGCTTCACGAGCCATGTCGATTTTCTGGAACAAGTAAATTCCGAAAAATCATATTACTACAAACCGACCTTCATTAACTCCATAATTTTTGGTTTGAAAGTGTCATTTGAAGCCAATAAACTTGAAGTGCTATGACTTTGAACAGTGTATTTGAGACGGCGTAACGTCGTTGTCAGTGTTTCATCTGGGTTCCCAACGTCTCTTCTCTTCTTTTTCGACTGTTTCGGTTGTTCTTCGTACAATTCGTTCAACACACTGACTCCGTTGATCAATGAATCAAAAATCGAGTCTGGGTTGAAATGAATCGCTGATTCAAGAAAAGGCTCCACTGCTTCTTCAGGCACTTCATCGTCGGCCAATTGAGCGAGGACGTCAGCAGCGACTGACTTCAAGTAATCCTTCGGAATGACACTGCTGATTGCGGTGGCTGTTCCCAATAATGGAGTGTTGCCAAAGTTTTCGAATATTTGCTTCGCAATTTTTCCGAACCGTTGATCAAGTCTTGCCTTTACTGATTCTTCGCAATCGAACATCAACATCTGCAAGACATCGTTTAGGTGACCGTAGTTTTTGAAAATTTTTATAACTGGCTATTTTTGGACGGAGTCGGTGTTGCTATTGGTAGAAAAAACTGACCCTTTTACAAGACATATAGATAATCAATGCACACTCCAAATATGCTCTCGAATATTTGAATGGCTCTGATGTTTCCGGTAATGTCTCTTGATCCTTCTTGCGGATATACCGATATGCCCACATGATGAACATTTCAATGAGTCTGGCGGCCTGTGGTGCTTCGATGATTTTCATAGGTCCCAGCAATCGGAAGTAGCTCAACACCGCAAGACGACTTTTAAGAAGCAGATGGTTCACACGTGGGCGATAATGCGATTCATCCAAACTATCGGAGATAGGAAGAAATGTATGGAGGACTGGAATGAGTTGTTTGCGACAATCTTCGACACTTTCGAGATCCAAAACGGCAATGACCTCATCACGAGGTAGAATGTCAAAGCAGCTGAAAACTGAACGCTGACATCATAAGACTAGTTAATTTCTACCTGATATATTTGTGATGCTTCATTCGAGACAGACATTGGTACGCAGCGAGCCTGACTCTTTCCGATGAGTCGAGAACTCCAAACTGCGCAGAACACTTGAAGCCATGCTCGAAAACGTTCATAGTATTTGGCTCGTACGCGATCGCATTGAGTCCATCATAAGCTGCTACCCTAACGGCGACAACCGAATCTCTTGAAACCTTATCGATGATATAGGCCAAAAGTTGTTTTGCAGAATCCTTTGCGATGAGTTTCCAATAAACGCTGAGAGCCTTCATGACTTTGGGCACCGCCTCAGTTCGAATCGGAACAACGTCGCTGCTCACCAAGTCAGACATGTAACGCAGCTGCTTGTCTATGGCGCTGTCAACGTCTTCGCCTTCCTCTGCAACCAGAGGAAAGAATGTGAAGAACACGTCGAGTGCAGAAGACTGAACGATGTAGTTAGTGGCTTCGAGTGCACGATACAGACATCCTCCAAGGATTCTCGTGATCATGTTGGCCAAAGATTCATGATGGGGTTTCACTTTTGCCTCTGCAAAGGCCGACAACATTTTTCGATACTTGGCGCAGTAAGGTTTATGAGCGTAAAGAGCGTTCCGACAAATTACTCGGATCACATCGGACTCTATTTCTTCTGTCAAGTCGAAATCGGCATCGGAATCCGCTTTGATCCATGCAGCAGTGAAAACTTGGCCGTATCGATGACATTCAGAGCTGAAGTGCAAATCATAAATGTAATCCTTCGAATATAAAAAAGACTTACTCTGTTATATCGAACTTGACGACTCGTTTATCCGCCAAAGTCATTCCATTAGCAATTCCAATTTTCATAAGAATCGCGGCGACAAACTCGACGCCTTCTGAACAAATTGTTAGTGCTGGCGTGAAGAACATCCTTCGAAGCGTCGAAGGGTTAACATTGGCAAGTACGTCTTCATGAACTGCCCATAGTTTTCTGATGTAAGTTTTCGTGAGCCCTCGACCATTTTTCTGATCAAACTCCGCAACCAAATCATTCCAGCTTTCCGGTTGTTGCTTGCTGGGTGTTACTGGATTACTTTTCGGCATCGTTCGTGCCTGGAAATAGCTATGTTTTACTTGAATCTGAATATTTTTTGTGCGGTAAAAAAATTAGTTTCACTGGATAGAAAAAATGTGTCGAAAATTAAGGAAATTCATTGTGAAGTTTCAAAAGCGTTGATTTCCCGCGCGCGTACCAGTTCTGCAGAGCGCAAATGCTATTCATAGGCTCCGCCCACTTTTCCTAAAGAATTGCATAATCTGATGCTTTTCTCTGCTTTTCAAGCTCACAGTAACAATATTTTTCTGTTTTGTTTTACAGAAATGTTCGCAAGATCAACATTCATCCGTTTGCTTTCGACTACAGGTAGAAGTTTAGCTGAGGCCGAGCAGAAAGTGTCGAAAGAGGTGTGACGAACAATATGATATTTCAAAAACAATATGTATTTCCAGGCTCTCATGACACTTCGTAAACGGACCGGATATAGCTATGTGAACTGCAGAAAAGCACTCGTCAAGTTTGGAGAGAATGATATGGAAAACGCCGTCAAATGGCTGAAAGAGGCAGCTGCAAAGGAAGGATGGGCGAAGGCAGCCAAGTGAGTGACTTTTGATCATTATAAATTTTTGAAATCTTGTCGAATTTGAATTCAACAGTCTCATTTAAATTTTTTAAAACTATTTTTTATTCGAGATGATTTCAGACTCGGCACTCGTGTCACATCGAATGGTTTGGTCTCTGTGGTCTCCGACAGTTCCTCTGCAGCAGTCGTCGAGCTGAGCTGCGAAACGGACTTCGTCGCTCGATCCGGAGCTTTCAAAGATCTGCTTGCTAGCATTTCCGATTCCGCACTCTCCAAAGCCAAAGCACAGTCTGAATCAAGCGGTGCGAAGCTCCAAGAATATACCTATGACCTAGGTGATCTATCGGACAGAGACGGAAAGAATATGCGTGATGTTCTCTCGTTAGCAATTGGAAAGCTAGGAGAGAACATGGCTGTGAAACGTGTGAAGGCTTACAAGGCTCCCGAAGGAACGACACTCTTTGGAGCCTCTCACCCGAAGGAGGGAACTGACCAACTTCCAATGGGAAGATTCGTGTCGTTGGTGGCCCTGAATCAACCAACTCCAGGTAAAGATTTTATTGAAATAATCAACTATTTAAAAGTTGTATCATTGTTATAGGATCTATCAGCAGTCAACAACTGGCTGGTCAAATCTGTCAGCATATCATTGGAATGTCCCCAGAAACACTCGGAGAGGCAGCTGAAAACGTGAAAAGTCAAGATGGCCTGCATAGTCAGGAAGGACACGATCCGGATGCGGATCCAGTGGTCGTCACAAACATCGATGATTCGGAAACCGCTTTGCTTCGTCAAGCCTTCATGCTCAACCCATCACAGAGTGTCCACGAATACCTCAAATCCCACAACGCAAAGGTCCTCGACTTCGTCCGTGTGGAGCTCGGAGGCGAGCAGTAATATGATCTGATAAGATATATTTCTTTAGTAATTTTATTTCCAAATGTTTAGTTAGGCTTTTGTTTTTTTTATAAGTTTGTTTCAACTGTTTTTTCTTCTTCATGAATAGTGATGTTGTTTCCAAAAGTGTTCGTTGAATTCAGAGAATCAAGGAACTGATCTGCAGCTTGTAAAGAAAGAATAAGACTTTATAACCCAGATGTTCTTTCTTCTCCCTCCAACTACTCATATCACATTCCAAAGGAACACAACTCAAAAAACCCCAATCTTTCTTCTTCTTGGTTTCTCTCCTCTTCTTCACCATCAAAATGTGTATCAAGAAAGACGTGACGCCTCGGTGTGCTTTCACAGAGGGAAGATATGCCTGTTGTAAAGGTAGAAGTAAAAGAATACACAAAGAAAATATCTCATGCGTTTTTCCTCGTTTTCTGCTGTTTTTTCCTTCCCTCGTGGCCCCTGCTGTCGGGATCCTTTGGAGAATTCGCACTCTCTTCCTGGAGAGAGATAATGATAAGAGCATTCTTTCCTCTCTTCAAGAGTACTTCATTGATTTTTATGTTATTACCTCTTACTTTTGAATAACTTATCACCTACTCATTTGTTGTTTCAGTGATATGAAAAGCAATGGAGCCGCGAAAAAAGATGAGAAAGTGGTCGTGGCTGGAAGGAGTAAAAGTGCAGATAGTAAATGGAAGGAGAGGATGAATCGAGGCATCGGGAATATGTCGAAAAGTTTACCCAGTTTTAATAAGGTACAGCATCTCAAAAATCTGAAAGTATTACTGTAGTTAAACATCAGCGTTTCGCGACTGTTAACGACGGCGTGCATTTTTCGCACTGTTAGATAAATAAATCGACTGAATAATTTTTCAATTCACTAGTTGAAGCTTAGGTCTCGCGAAGTTTGCACTGAATTATGTGGTGCGCTTCACAAGCAATAGCAAAACTCTAGGATTTCATTCACGTCTATTAGTGAACCCTAACTTTCATGTAAACAGTAACTCTCAAACCTATATAGAAATGTCTACTTTCAGTGCACGATGGTAAATAAGTCGCGTTAAACATCATGGGTCCGAGAAAGTTTTTTTATCGCAGAAAGTTGTTACTTGTTTCCCTGAAAATCACCAAAACCAACACTTTTTAGTACTGTATGAAATATTATTAAGCACCGACGATGTAAGGTCTTAGCCATGATGACAGTTTAGGACAAAGTTTCCTGAAAATATAGTTTTTCTTTCATCGAATGAATCGAAGTAGGAGTCTTTTGTTCTCGAAATCCACTATGTCTCATTCTTCCCAATACTCCAGAATGCCACAAATAATGCTGATAAAGCGAGCGACACGAAAGTTGTGGTAATCGAAGATGAGTCGAAAAAAAAGAAGAAAAAGAAAAAAAAGGACAAGAATCTGGACGCCGAAGAAATCCCTCAACAGGAAGATCCAGAACTGTTGGCTGCAAAGGAGAAGGAGAAACAGGCGAAGATCATGATTGCGAATCAAGATGCTCGAAATAAAACCATGTGGAGACATATGGCCTGGTTGATCATTTTGTTCGCGTTCTCGTTGTTTGGTGGAGTCATTTTCAGTGCGATCGAAGGTTTGTTTTGTTGACTCCTTCCCATGTTCCTCCACATCTGGAACATATTCTTTGCAGGTGGTTTTGAAACGACACAACTCATCAAAAAGTTTGAACACGATAAAGATGTGTACGAGAGACGAAAGATCTATCAAGAGCAACTTTTTCAAAGGTTTGTTGCACCCCCATCTGTCTGATTGATCGATGGGAGAGCAGTGCAAGCCACAGAGCACAACTTTTATTTGTTTAGACTCCGAGAGATTGAACATGACAATACGAATCCACGTGGCAGGAATTCATCGAGAGAACATTTCAAACTGGAACAATCTCGACATGCTTTGGAGTGGTACGAACAGAAAATGGGAGTGATGATTGTGGAACCACAGATGAAAGAGACGAAATGGAATCTATGGGGCGGTGTGTACTATTCCGCAAGTTTATACACCACAATCGGATACGGTAACTTCCACCCTCTCACGAAAAGTGGTCGAATCATATCTATGATGTATGCTTGTGTTGGGATTCCCTTGGTTTTCACGATTCTACTTGATTGGGGATTCTTGTATTTCACCTGGATCGAGTATGGATGGAATCGATTCAATGAGAATTTCTGTCAAAAGTGGGTCGGCCTTTAAAGCAAATATAAAGCTGAATGTGTTTCAGAAGTCTCCAAAGAGACATGCAGCGGCGAATACGTCGCGAGAGAATTCGACGAGTTGGCAGTGAGCTCTCATTGTCATCTACTGCTCCGTTGCTCCATCGAACTACTACTCAGTTGTCGAATCCCGTTCAGCATGTGAGAATATCTTTGGGAATGTCCTACGAAAAGTTTTCTTTATCAGATTGAATCGAACCACCCGTTGGCTCCACTTGATATTGATGTGCCTGTGGGGGAACAAGTACAAACAGTTCCAATCAAGTCTGCCGCTATATTCTTCTTTCTTTGGATTATGATATCTGCATTTATTGTCAGGTATGCCCATTCTGATGTTAGGATCAGTTAAAATCAAACTTTTCAGATTATGGGAATACGAATGGACGTACTTCACTGCCTTCTACTTCTTCTTCACTTCTCTCACAACCATCGGTCTAGGAGACGTCGTCACAAAAACACCCAACTTTATCATCTTCAATTTGGCTATGACTCTGATCGGATTATCAGTTGTCGGACTCTGTGTAGCCATCGTTCAGGCTAAAGTGAAACTTGTGTTCGATAGAATGCTGAGGAGTATTGATGCTCAGTACAGGATCCGTCAAGTGGATCCTCACGTTGCCACTATGAGTATTGTAGAGGATGAGGAGGAAGGAGTGAAAAGATTGATTCAGTCTCAGTCTTTGGAAGATCGAATCATATTTTTGTTTGTCGATGAGCATAAGAAAACGATGCTCAAGGAGAGATGGAAACAGAAAAGTTCTATGGTCAATAGGTGAGTTTTTACTGTTTTGATAAACCTTCCGACAGTTACAACATTTCCAGAATAACCCAAACGTATCCATCGAAAGCTGACAAGTACGTGCAAACTGGTCAAAGGGTATACGATCAGCATCTGGGATCAGATGAAGAGCTCACTGATGAAGACGAAGAAGACGTTGAGTATGATGAGCTGGGGAATAAGATCGTGCTTCCTCCTGTTAGGAGATACATTTATACAGTTTTCGATTAGATTTTACTGAAATTTGACAACACAATTTCAATGTCTTTCCTTTCCAAAATGATCTCTATTTTCATTTTCTTTCGGTGCCTATTATGTTCTTTTCAAAGTTCTTTTCAGTTAATTTCTATAAACCCGAGCTTCATGTATAAACAGGTTTTTGAATTTCAATGGTTTATTTCGAGATGAAAATTTTCCGGTCAACTTGAGAACTGATGTCTGTCAAGAATGGAACATTGAGTTTTGCCAAGATCCTCATGTAATTATCATCGTTGACTGTCCACGAAACTACCGAGAATCCTTTCTCCTTTGATTCACGAATTGCATTTCTAAAATAATCAGACTTTTCTCCTTATTCAAGAGTTTTTCCTATTTGAACTCACTCGCAGATCAGTCGAAAACTGATCATAACCACATCGACTCCGAGAAACCTGGGTAGGATGTAGAGTGGTTGAATGATCATGTTGATCTCATCGAGGATTTCATTCCAGAAATGAGCAAAGATGTTCGTAGAGAATGGACTTTTTCTATGATCATCGCTGTAGGAGTAGTAGGAACGATCGAGAGTGATACCTAGAAATGATAGATGCTTCGGAATGAAGAACAATGAATGAAACTAACCAGTGATGATTTTCGGATCGATTTTCTTCAACCTCCATGGAACGAGTGGATTGAAACTGCTCACCATTACTCTGTCATATATGTTTCGTTTCTTGATTTCCTCAGCAACGAGTTCAATCAATTTTAGATTATCATTTTTCATATCAAACAACATCTTCAATCCATTCTCAACACACCAATCAATCGTCTCGTTCAACTTTGGAATCTTGGCACTGGTATTGCTGAAGACTTTGTGGAATTACTGGAAAGAAAAAGAGTGCTCACTTAACAGCTTTCAGAGTAACTCCTTCCAGCACTTCCCACGGAGTCTCTTCCACTTTCAGATTCGCCTTTCCAGTTCTTTCAGTTGTATCGTCATGCATCAGAAGAGCGACGCCATCTGAAGACATGTGAATATCAAATTCCACCAGATCACATCCATCTTCTTTCGCCTTCTTGAAACTTGGAATGGTGTTTTCCGGTGCCTTCTCCGGAGATCCTCGATGTCCACCAAAGTTGAAGTTTTTGAAGAACAATTCTCGATTCTAAATAGTCAAAGTTAGACTCAAGCGCAGATTTCGAGAACTAACAACGCTTGAAGCAGCGGTGTCATTTTTGAATATGAAGTAGAGGAGTGTTGTCAGAATCGGCACACAGAAGACGAGGTAAATGAGGATTGTACATCGTCCGACAATCATTAGAAACGTCAATATGGTAAGTGTCATCCTTGGAAAAAACGTTATTCATTGATTCAACGTGACCTCAAAGACTAACCATAAAAACAAGAATGCCCACATTTGCGATGTGGCGAGTAGAACTGAAATGAAAACGCAAGCTTCAGATTCTTCGTTTTCAACTTTTTAACGTGACCAACTGAAAGCCTGATTTACTTTTTCACCAGGAAAGGTCATCTTGAAGTCGATGATCGTTCGAAATCCTCAGACTCCAACTATTTCCTGCTTACGGAAGAGAAGAAAGCAAGCGTCCTCTTGAGAAATGATCAACGTCGACCCACCAGCTGGAAACTTCTCGGCATCGGGAGGAAGCTCGACTCACAACATCGTCTCCGAATCGGATTCTCGTCTTGCATTCAAAGTGAAGTCGTCGAACAACGATCACTATCGCGTCCGTCCTGTTTATGGGTTCATTGATGCCAAGGGAAAGGCCAAGCTGGAGATCAACCGTCTCTCGGGACCAGCCAAAGAGGACAAGATTGTCATCCAATACGCGGAGGTTCCAGCCGAAGAGACTGATGCAACTGCACCATTCAAGGCTGGCGCACAGCAAGGAGAGATCATTGTGAAGATCATCGCAGCCTGAAGAGATATCGGAGCAATCACTCGAATAGTGTCACAATAAATATGTTTTCTTCGAGCTCTGTGTTTTTTCTATTTACTTTTCAGGTTCTTTTTTAGTTTTCATATGAGTAGGCTGTTCTCAAACTGCATCACGATTTCTAATCTGATTCATATTCTTTCGTTCTTCTAGACTTTCGATTCCCATGCAAAAGGAAAGCAGATCAAAATAATTTATTAAATTTCCAAACGAACTCCCAGATCAGAAAAAAGTGTTCTATTATCGGAATGAACTTTTCACGAATCGTTGGAAAACAAGAAATCCGATCGTAACAGACAAAACAGAGACTGTACAGTCTATCATACGAATCAAAGTATTCGGATGATAGTTTCGTGGAAATTTTGAAAAATCAGGTGGCGATTCTATTGAATAAGTGGACTCAATCGTCGAAACCAACAACTTCTCTGCGTTCTCTTTTGCGTTTTGGAGAAGGGAAGAAATAAGAAGCAGGTTCTTCTCCAATCTGAAATCAAATAAAGTCATGATGCTTTCTTGTTTCGATCATACCTCTCATTAGGAAGTAATCCATTTCTGATAGCGTTCACAATTTTGGAAGATGTTTCGATGTCCTTTTTGGGTAGAACTTGGATCAATCCGTTTTCTTTGGCCAACTGTGCATTTCGATGTTGATCTCCGAAAAGTGGAACGGCCAAGACTCGGACTCCTGCGTGGAAAGCCTCGAGTAAACTGTTCTGTCCACAATGTGTTATGAATAGAGCGATTTTTCCACTCCCTGAAACAGTTGATATGTTTTCGACAATGAATTTCTTCTCACCTAACAAATCAGTTTGAGGCATAAACGTTTTGAAGATCACATTCGAAGTCGTCAGTTCTCTCTTCGTGAATTCATCTTCCATTTCATACTTCCAGATGAACAAGACGTCATTCATCTGTTTCATTGCATTCAACAGGGATGTTTTCAGATTTTGAGGCATGTGGGAAGAGGTTGCTGCTGTTCCGAAAGATACCAATACTTTCGGTCGGGGATCGGAGACAAGGTTTTGATACTCCTGAACTTTTCTCATTGTAGTTTGAGTTTTCTCACGATCACCAACCGTAGTCAAATTTTTCTGATCCTTGAAAGCAATCCCTCCGATATCGAAGCTTCTTCTTCCTCTCATTCTCATCCCATCCGATCCTTCATGAATATTGTTGAACAGCAAGTTTGCCCGTCTCATGGATTCTTCAGAAGACGTTCTCATTCCATGATGTTTCTTAAATAATGGAGAAATCCAAGCATCTTGCATTTCATGGAAATTCAACATTCCCGACAGAAATTTCAAGTTTCGTCTCTTCTCATGTATCGATAGGAAACTGCCATAATCCGAAAGAAGTGCTGAAATGTTATCATAGAATGAACCGATAATGAAAATGTACATGGTGTATTCGAAGTGTCCGATACTCCGAGTGTAATTGGAACGACATCCATCGGACCAGTCGAAGACACTATCACTGTCTTCTGAACCCCGATGACCTCCAGAATTCCGATTCCGCAAGAATCGAAGACTTCATGAATGGCAAAGTCGAATTTCATTTCTTGTAGTTTAGGAATAAGGGAAGAATTCTGAATCAGGTGGGTGCACTGAAGACGATGAACGTGTCCCAGTCCTTCCATGATCTGAAAAATGAACGGTCTAATCAAGATTAAGCTCAGAAAACTTACAGCTCTTTGTTCTTCTGGAGAAGCTTTCGAATTCCATAATATCGTCGGCAAGCTTTCCGATTTCAAAAGTTTCGTGACTTCCGGACTGGGTTCAACTGTCAGAATCTGATGAATGTCCGAAGACAACTCATTGCCAACATCGTACCGGAACACATTATCGATCACTGTCTGAAAGTGGAAATCTGTTTCAATGATTCCTGATAATTCTATCATACCACTTTATGGCCTCTTGCAGCCAGTACATTCGCAATTCTCGCAGTGAAGTAGACATGACTCTGCATCATTCGTGGAGCATAAACCAGAATATCAAACGTCGAACCAAGAAAACAAAGCACGCCGAGAAACATGAAAGCCCGCAACATACTGGAAGCACCGGAGTTCACAGCACGGAAGGCTTTTATAGAAGCCAGAAGGAGGAAGTTCAATATAGGAGCCAATATTATGTGATTGTGCTTTTAGCTCAAACAATGATAAGAGGGGACACAGAGTTCCAGATCCAGCACACTGGACAACTGAATGAACTTCTTCTCCTTCTTCTTGCACCTGGATTATTTATATGACCAAAATGGATTAGGCGGGGCCATGAAACTAATTGAATGTTGTGAGGTTTCTAGAATCGAGAACAAGAAGCCAAAGTAACAAAATCTCTTCGAGTTTTCTGAATGTGCTCGGTTATTATTTGGTGTTTTCAGACTCTGAAATCACTGAAGCGTAAAAAAAAACAAAAACTTTTCATGAACACAGTTTTCTCATTAAACAGAAAATGAATAAGGTACCAAGAAATACAATAAAAGCATCAATGAATAGAAGAATGACGTCGGCTGAGTAGAATTTCGGGTAGAACTCAAAATTGGGAGGTGACTGATTTTGGGTGTAAGTGGATTCGATGGTGCTAATCAAGAGTGTCTCTGATCTTTGTTTCGCACCTCGGAAGTTCATTGAAACTCTTTGCAAATTGTTCTCCAATCTGAAAAAACAAAACAAATTTGTTTACTTCCTCATTTTGAAATGAACGTTTCTTTCCTCACTTTTTGTCTCTTTGCAGCCCTCGTTTTATCCCTTCTGCGAATAGTTCCTGGTTCGTCAAATCTTCTTTTTTCATAACATGACTCAATCCATTCTCCAATGCAATCTGAGCATTCCGATGTTGATCACCGAATAGGGGAATTATGAGAGTACGAGTGTTTGAGTGAAAGGCTTCCAGAAGACTATTCTGACCGCCGTGGGTGATGAAAAGTGAGATTTTTCCAGATTCTGAAAGTTACTTCTAGAACAGAATTTGGTTGAGAAAAGATGCACCTAGCAAATCCACCTGTGGAATGTACTTCTTGAATGCTATATTCATTCCAGTGTGTTCATTCACAAAATCATCAACTTTCTCGTACTTCCAGATGATCAAAGTTTCTGGAAGCAATTTGAAAACGTTTATCAAAGTTCGTTTGTAAGCATCAGGCATCAAGAACGACGGCGTTGTAGTTCCGAATGACATCAATATTACATATTTGTATTTTTTAAACAGATCCGTGTATTCCTGAAAACCATCATTCTCAAAAAGTGGTAGTCATTGGGCTTACCTCAACCACTGGCTTAGGATCCTTGAAAGAAATTCCACCGACTTCGTGAAGTCTTCTGCTCCATGGTCTTTGACAGTCTGTGAGCTCGTGGGTGTTGAAAAACATTAGATTAGCGTATCGTAGAAGATTCTGAAAAGAAACACGATTTGGAATACTTTCTGATTTGAATTTCAACCTCAAAAGTCGCTTCAAACTGCAATAGATGTTCTAGTGATTTACTTTGAACTTCGAAAAAATGTCTCCATGCAGAATGAAATTTCAGATTTCGTCGCATTTCGAGTACGGGAACATTTCCACCATAGTCGGAAAGAATAGCTAAAGCATCGATATAATTCAATACGATATAGGGACTTACAAGAATCTTGAAGAGGTCCAGAAATTCCGAGTGCCTCATTGACAATGTCTCTTGTTCCAGTCGACGACAGAATCACAGACTTTCGAATTCCCAACTTCTCAAAGATTCCGATCCCGCAAACATCGAAAACTTCATGAATCCCAAAATCGAATTCCAACCCCTTCAGTTCTTTGAACACATCTCCCTCTGCTATCAAATGTTTACATTGTTCAGAAAACATCTTGCCGAGATTTCCCATGACTTCTCTTTGCTCTTCAGGCTCATTCTTCATCTTCCAAAATTTCAGTGGGATACTTTGACTTTTGAGCAATTCGGTGACATTTTCTGACTGAAAACCAAGTGAATTATTGGGTTGTATCGTTGAATGACTGCTAACCGTTGCCACCTCGATCACCTTCTCAACCACATTCAAGTCAATTTTATTGGACATTTCGCTTCGGAGTATACTATCTATAACTATCTGAAACTTTTCAAAGTAAGTAAAGTTCAGTACCAAACACTCACCACTTTGTGACCTCTATTACCAAGCAGATTTGCTATGTTCGCCACAAATGCCACGTGGCTTGGTATCATACGCGGAGAATAAACAAGAATTCGCAATGAAAGACATTTTGTACCATGATCCAGAATAAGAAAGAAAAAGAAGCAGAGGTTTAGAAGTTGCATAGATCCTGAGAACAGAAGCACGTGATCAGGTGTGGCCCTGAAAAAACTTCGATGGACTGTCTATTTCTCTTCGTAATTTGGATTCTCTAACTAATTCGATACGGTTACCTGTTTGATAAGGTTAAGTATCTTTTTATTGGTGTCAACAACAAATGTTTTTACAATCACTCAGCTAGCGATTCTGGACAGAACAATCACTTCGTTTGTCTACACACAAGTTTAGCTGAACAGCTGAACAGTTTGTTCGACAAATAAATTGGTTTTCGAAGTTCGAAATACAAACGAACCCAGTCTCCTCGAGATCGGATCATCATCATCGTACGAGTCAACACATCCCTTTCCTTCTCGGTATGCCTGTGGAGGTTCGAGTTCAAAGCACTCTCGATGAATGGATAATACTTTCGGGGTTCCGTCTGGAACAGTGTACGGTGAGGATTAGTCGATAAACTTTGACGGGTGACCGATGTTTGGATTATCCGCCTTTTGTCTATTCAGATCATGTGCACTCGAAAAGGATTGACTTCTGACATTCGGAGTTTCGACCCACACGATACTGATCTATTCAAAGTACTACCGTGGGGGAGGAAATATATTCAATGAGAACAAAATCACGGAGAGCTGATTTCATAAGAAAGAAACTTATCTAATTGAAATTGTATCTACTCACAGTAGGAGGATTTTCTGGGCGAAAATGTCATTTTTGAAGCCTAAAACAGTGGTTTCAAATTACTAGATTTTCCTGGAAATTGGTGGATGTATCAAGAAACTCTTTGTGTTCATTTTTGTTTTGGAATCGCTGTCCACTAAGTTATGAGGGCCCCAAAGATGACAGTTTTGCACTGAAAATCGCCCTAGTGTATTATCATTATAACGTGTATGAAAGTAGGAATCATCGGAAATTAGGTCATCTGCAAATTTCAGAAAAATTCGCTGTCTTTATCCTCCCACACACTTTACATACTTTCACTACAAAAAAAGTGCGTTTTCGTAATCAGATTACGTAGAATCAAATGACCGATGTCACATCGGTCATTCGGCGATGTGTCTCCGCTCTATGCAAATTTCCACCAAACAAACTAACCGAGTTTTCATAAAAATTTTATCGTAGTTTTATTTTTCTAACCTGTATTCTGGCTAATCTGAAGAGTTTTGACACACAGAGCATTCTTCATGCGACACTCGGAACTCCTCGGCTTCACAAGAACTCGATCCATGTAAGATGTCGAATTGATACATTCCAAACACAAAAAATTCAACGGGAAGGAGATTAAGAAGAAGAGAACAGTCAGAGGGGCGACTACACTCATCGAGGTTGAAAGTGACTGACTCTACTCTGTCAGAAGTTAAAAAAAGAGATGGCAATAATAGACAGAGAGATGCAAAGAAACGGAGGACAATAACCAGTCCTACTTTTCTCCTCTTTTCTTTTTTGAACTCTTTGAAAAGAAACTAATCGTATTGTCAAATAGTCAGCTTCTATTTAAAAGAAGCGCAGGAGCTTCAATAATTTATCGATAAATTATAAATAACAAGGAAAACTACGACAAATAACAGTACTTTTCATCGGATCCATCAGCACAATCAGTTTCTCCGTTGCACCATTGAAGACGGGTCACCGATTGTTTTTGGTTTTCACACAGCAAATACTTCTGTTTTCCTTCTTGTTCTGGAAAAATATTTTTGAGGTGAGAAGAAGAGGTATCGTTTATGAGCAGAATAAACACTGAAGTTAATCTCAAAAAAATTTCGAGGCTTCCCGAAGCTTCCATGGGCTCCGAGAAAAGTCTTCTCAAGATTTCCTCTAGTAGACCCGCATCCCATTACCGTCACTTTGATCAAATTTATCTCGGGTCCTGTATCAGTTATCAAAAAGTGGCCAAGTAATAAAATGATCCGCTGTTTATCATGCACATTCTGTTAGTTAACTACTTTCTGATAACAGCACGAGACACCAAGATAAATTTGATCAAAGCGACAGGATGGGGTATCTCAAAAACTCACTGCAATTAATCTCATCTTCTCCGTTTAAACAATCCTTTTTCCCATCACAATGCATCTCCAAATCAACACATGACACTCCTCCTCGAGACGTTCCACAGACGAACTTTCCGATGCAGGCTGGAAATGGTTTAAGAAGTTCCCGGACTTTGCTAATTGCTCTTACTCGTATTTTTACTGCATCCAATCTCATCAAGATTCGATCCATCATCACAATCGTCTGCAACTCCGTCGCATCTCTTATTAGCAGGAATACAATGTTCACTCTTCACACAAGCGAACTCATCTCGAGCACACGAAGCTGAAGGAAGATTTTGAGAATCTAAAGTGGGGGACTCCGAAGAACTAACGACAATTGTTTTCGTCTTCTCCATCAGCACAATCCGGATGTCCGTCACACCGTTTGCTAACATGGATGCAAGTCTGCGGCATCGCACAGCAGGCGAATTCGTTTTCAGTGCACGTGTCTTTGATGGCTGAAATAAAAAAGATTTCGTGAAAACCGGGGAAAATATGATAATCGAAGACTCACTGCAGTGCATAACATGATCGTATTCTGGACAGAACTTCACCGCATTTTTGAAATTGCAGTTTTCAGTTGACTTGTCGAATGCCTGTTCTTGAGAAGTGCACGAGAGCAAAAAGGTTTGACCAATTGAGCACTGAATACTTAGAACTAAATGACTATTGGAGTATTTTATCCTACCTGGAAAAAAATATGAGAGCAGGACGTGTTGTAGACAAAATAGTCGATTCTCTCCAGACCATACTGTGCCAGAACCTCATCCGGGAACTCTCGTTTGTCACAGTAGTTGATTGCATAGCTATTATCTGGTTTATCCGGGACTACTGGTGGGGCAACTGGAGGTGGAAGAGTTCCGGGTTCAACTGGAAGAGATCCGCCTGATGGAAACACTGGATTCACAACTTTGAATTGCGGTTCTTCGGTTTCGTAGATGTCAACACTGTCGACATCCGGTTCGATGACGTCCTGGATCAAGTGGTTTCTTATAAAGTAGAATTGTAAATAGGAAGACTCACAACATTTGGATAAGGTTGTTGGACTGTATGAATGCTGGATTGTTGATCGGGAATGTAACCGCCAGATCCAGATGATGCACTGGGTTGCACGTATGGGTAAGGTTGCTGGAAATGTTTTCCGTTTCTATGGTTTTTCTTCGTTCTTTTCCACTCCCACTCAAAAAAAATTCTCGTCGTAGACCTTCATTAAAAAACTGCAAACCGGTGGACTTCACTCTAACACAGATTAAGAAGAACAGTCTGACCCAACCAGCCAAGGAACTCCTTGTAAGTCCGAACTGTCTAGATGATCTACTGTGAGCTACTGTGACTACTAGAGGCCCCAATGATTTGTGCTTAACACTGGTCGAATCAACAGATACTAAGTCCCACCTGTGGTGCTCCATAAACATCTTGAGTTAGTGCTTGCCGAATGGAGAACAGGAAGAAGACTGCTAACCATGCCATGATAACAAAATGATTGTCACTCGAATGGAGTGGGCAGATATATTGATGCAGAAGAAGAACTTGATGTTGCTACCCACTGAAGGCTGGACCTGGAGCACAAGTG
Source organism: Caenorhabditis sp. 40 LS-2015 (assembly GCA_900536305.3). Taxonomy (NCBI): domain Eukaryota; kingdom Metazoa; phylum Nematoda; class Chromadorea; order Rhabditida; family Rhabditidae; genus Caenorhabditis; species Caenorhabditis tribulationis. Next base: position 139,704 of record LR545223.1, on the reverse strand, counting down.
TCGTGTGCGCACTAGACTTTCTTCTTCCCCCAATTGTTTGTGTTCTTTTCTAAGAAGCTTTTCGCGCTGCTACTGGTGGCGCGCCGGCAACCGATCGCCACTTCAAGCTGACTGGCTAGTGGTCACTTGTCACTTGATACGTTCCTACCATTGGGAAAAGACATTGGAACAGACAGGAATGAAGCAAAAAATGATGACACGATGTTCGGACACGAACTTTGAGGTGCAAGAAATTACATTCATTACAGTCGAAGAAATTACAGAGATCAATTATTAAAATTTATTTTATCTACTCGTGATCATCATCCCCGTGGTGAGAGCCTCGAGTGCTTCCGGGACAGTGTTCGGCCATATCCTCCGATGAGTAGTAGTTGGCCCCACACCAGATACAGTAGAAGTGTCCATCTCGAAGGTATGTGTTGATGCGTAACAGACTGAAACTTATTATATGATTAGGAGTACAACTGTGAGGTTCTTACGCTTCTTCCAACTCTTCTTTTGGCATGCTGACGTCATAATTTGGGTCGATGGGAGCAACAGTTCCATTTGAGTATTTGTACTCTTCCTCTCCTTCCGGAGCTCTCTTTTTATAGTAGCCCTTCGGAGCTTCTGATTCTTCCTCGACGACCTTGTAACTCCTCCAAAACCAGTCCACCACAGGAACCTTCTTCCCCATCCGATGATCCAACTCTTCGCAAACTTTCCGACATGCTCGTATATCCTTCACCAACAGTTTCGCCGAATTATCCATCTTCCTTCGTTTGGAATAGTCATCGATCAATTCCTCATGTTTCGCAGCCTGCTGCTTCATTTTTTCCATAACAGCCTCCACTCGATCGTTTCGTTCCTGAACTTCTTCCACTTCATGGCCAAGTCCTTTCCGATTTCCTTTGATATCCACACTGATCGGTTCGGTTATTCGAATCTCGTCTTCTCGTTGTTTTCCAAGAGTCATTCCTGGTTTGAATCCCATTTTTGCCATCAGAGCGAATCCTTTCGACTCGTGACTGATGGGTTTCGCCAATGCTTCGTCTCTTCGCTCTTTTTCTGAAAAACTGATATTTAACATTAAAAACTTTGTATTGGAAAATAAAGCTATCTAACCTCTTTCAGCATGACTTATCGGCCTTTTTGGTTTGAAAGTTTCTCTCGATTCTTCGAATCTTGAATGAATTTGGAGTTGCCGTTTATGAGCTCTCGATTTGGCGATTCCGACTGGTTGATCACTTACACCCTGAAGGATATCTGCCGACATGTAATCATCTTCTTCATCTGACATTCTGAACTAACAAGCGAAATTACGAAAGTTTTCAATAGTTATGGAAAAAAAGACAAAAGAAAGAAACATTTCGATAGAGCGCAGAAGCTCATCCCCTGTGTGTCGATTTACGGGCTCCAACGGGTTTATTAAAACAAGGAAAAACGGGTTGTTCAACTTCAAATGGAGTATCGGAATTGGAAATAAAAAGCACACAGTAAAATTTTGGCAAAAATGGGTTCAACTTAAATCAATGTATTCGATTTCTAACGTCTATTTCTATCGTTTGAATTGACTCGTCTCTCTGATCCATCTGGGAATCGCTTCGAGATGAAGCTTATTCCATACTCGTCCTTTCCCAGGCAATATATGTAGTCTGGCCGGCAGCTGAGGGTCAACTTGTTGACAAGTCGTTCGTCGTGGGTGATGACAACCATCTAGAAATGACGAAAATTAGTTGAAACTGGAGAAATATCCGAACCTGCATCTCTCGTCCTGCCAAAGTTCCGTTCACATCATATCTACGTCTGGCTTCAATCAAATCACTGAGGACATGAGCCATTCCGTCGACTTTCCACTCGTCCAAGTTCGTCGTGGGTTCGTCCAATGCAATCATAGAGCACATTCCAGCGAAAACTTCAGCGAGAGCAATACGGATCAAGAGAGAAGCGAGCATCTTCTGTCCGGCACTGCATCTCCCGCGCATTTCCACTTCTGCTCCAGTCTCTTGGACCATCATCACATTATAGTCATACGCTCTCTTGCTATTTGCTTCTGATGGAGTTTCAGATCTGAAATTTAAGATATTCCAAAGCTGTCTTGTGTTCTCACCTGATTCTAATCGTGGTTATGTCAGTGGAATTGTAGACTTTTCTCCACAACTCATCGATGATCACATTGACTGCTGCCATCTTTTCCGTGTGGAACTGAATCAGAGATGCATCGAGGCATTTCCGATACTTTGTCAGATCATTGATGGATTCTTGGAGCAATGTGATTTCGATGATTGTGTCGCGATAATTTACTTCCGCACTTTGGATATCCTTCGAGGAAAGTTTGGCTTCAGCCACTGCTTGTTGCTTTTCGTACTCCTGAACTTGAGTGTGTACTTTAACTTCTTCGTTTCCGATGTTTTGTAAATCGTTTTGCAGTCTCAAGTATTCTTTCTTCAGTGCTGCCAATTCTTCAGAGTTGGCCTGACTTCTGAAGTCGGCTAAAATTCGTTCAACATCTTGCAACTTTCCCTCCAGTTTCATTCGAGTGAGTTGATCCTTCAGTACTAACTCTTTGGCATGCAAACTTTCGAATGAGCGCATATCTTCTTCGAAGCGTTTCTGTCGTTGCTGGTTTTCCTCGAGTCGTTCGTTGATAGTCCTGAAAGTATATGAAGTGGCGGTATTCTACCGAAACAACACTCACCTGACGTTGTTCTCCTGATCCATCAGCTTTCTGATACTCTTCTCACTCTCATTGACATTCCTCGTGAGAGCCATCCACTGTTGCTTCTTCTGCTCCAACTCCTTCTTTTTCAGCTGCATTTCCATTTCAGCCTTCTTTCTTTCCTCATCTTTCGCACTAAGCTGTCGACCCACTTCTTCTCTCGTGAATTTCGCATCTGGCAGATCTTCTTCCCTCTTTCTTTCCATTTCCTTTATGATTTTCTCGATCTCCTGTTTTTTCTTGTCAAGTTGCTCAGCAAATGCACCAGCTTGAGCAGCTGCTTCTCCCAAAGAAACACGATGTGTTCCCAGTTCGTTCAACTTTGACCGCAGTGTGTTTTTCTCCTCAGATGATTTCTGAAGTTCTTCTCCTTCTTGAATGATTGAACGATATTCCATCTCTTTCTGCTCCACTCTTTCACGAAGTTCCGTATAGCTTGGACCATCGGAAGCCTTCATAGATAACAAGTGTTGGAGTCTCTCTTCATTCTCATTAGTCTGGTTGCAAAGTTGTTCGATCACTCCGACCTCAGCTTGAAGTTCCTCAGCTAGTTTCATTTTGTTGTTCATATTGAGAAGCTGTCCTTGATTGGTTACCAAGCTCTCATTCTCATCCTCCATTTCACGAGAAGCTGTTTTGCTTTTCTCCCTGATTTCCTGAAAACAGAAAACAATTACAATTTCTAAGACACAACCTACCTTGAGCTCTTTCACAATCTTTTCCAAAGCCTTCGCCTGTCCTTCCGCTTTCACAAGTTTGACCTCCTCCATTTCCATATTCGAAACTTTCTTCTCAAGCTCTTCCTGCTCTGCAGGTAAGTTCAAAGTCAAGTCTTGAAGTCGCTGTGTGAAATCGGCCATCGCTTTTTTGGACGCGAAGTTACGTTCGCAGAGAGGACAACATCCACTACTCTTCGTTTCCTCCATATACGAATCGTAAATGTCAGACTTTGCGCTGATTGGAGCCAAATCTTTTCGAGCTTTCTTGAGACGTTTGCGCAAATTGGAAAGGTTTCCAGATACTTCTTCTGGTTCACAGGAGCACGCCTCGCAAATTTCTTCGTTCAGTTTTAACTCTTGAGCCGTCAGCGCTTTTTCCTGCTCAACGTATTGTTGTTTCATTGTTTCGAGCTTCTGCAAGTTCAATTGTACTTCGTGGACATCTTCTTCCATCCTCTTTTTGTCATTTCGAAGTTTGGTCAATGCCCTCGTCAGAGGTTCAGTCCATGGGAACTCCGGAACATGTCCAATGAGTCCTTTCCAGTTCTTTTCATGCCTTCTTTCGTATGCAGTGATTTTCTTCTTTGCGATAGTGACAGTCTTCTGCAGGCTTTCCCTCTCTTTTTCCTCTTCAGAGTTTTTTTCGGCCTTTGAACAATTTGTCTTGAGTTCATCTAGATCTCTGGTAATTCTATCCTTCCTGAGTTTGCAATCTTTCAAAGCGTCTTCGTCCACGTCTGGGAGTGCTGCCAAATTCCGACGAAGTTGCTCCTCTTTTTTCAGCAATTCCTTCATTCCAGATGTTGCATTCTCTCCTTGTTTCATCTTCAACTTTAGTTGCTCCACTTCTCGCTCCATCTTTACACGGTCATTCTGCATTCCCTTCAACTCCACTTCAATTTTTGTAACCTCTTCTTGAGCGGTTCGGAACTCAGATTGTAGCAGCATGTAGCTTTTCACGACTGTTTGAGAATGCTTCATCAATTCTTGCACTTTTGCATTCACCGAATGATCGAGTTCAATGTCTAGCGCGGCGTCACTCTCGAGATCGAGTTCGGCACGAAGACTGGAATCCAGTACTTGGAGATCGTTTTTCATAGCTTCACGATGCTGCAGAACAAAAAAAAACTTAATAATTTTCGGTGGAGAACTCACGATAGCTTCAGCTTTCAAGCTGGATATTTTATTCTCCGACTCCAATTTAATTCTGTAAAGTTCTTGTTTTTCATGAGTGTTCCTAGATATCTTTTTTTCGATCTTCGTACGCTCTTCGCTGTAGTTTCTTCCATCCGATCCAGTGAGCTCTTCGATCTGTTGCAACAACTCTGCTTCCGTACCATAATAAGGCTCAACTCTGATGAGTGCAAGTTGTTTCTTCAGGGTGTCACATTCAACTTCGTTTTTCCCTGAGATGTCATATTCTATTGATTTTAAAATTCAAATCTTCTTACTGATTGTGATTTCCACTTCTTCCAATTGATGAATAGAATCCTTCAATTCTCGACTTCTCTGGAAACCGAGACGCTTCTTATCTTTCAAATCGTCGTATGCTTCTTTTCCCTTGGTGATTTTCTCGATACATTTGTCACGAGCTTCACAGGCAGTGATTTTCTCTTTCAAGTGAGTTTTGTAGAGCTTTTCTGATACTTCGTGGGTACTCAACTCTTTTGTCTGAAAAAGCATGCTTATGCATTCAGTTTACGACATCCACCAGCGACTCACAAAATCTCCCATGATTTTTTTCATTCGCTCCTGGGCTTTTACAAACTTTGTTAGTTGGAAAATATCATCAAAGCGTTTCTTGAGTTCCTTCGGTTCACTGAGAGGCCAGCACGATTCTTCCTGGTGACAGAAGATGACATATTTGAAGATAGCCTTTGGGACACCCAAATGGTGAAGAATTGCTTTGTTGAAGTCACAAACTTTGCTGGATAGAGTCTGTGTCGTACCATCTGGATACTTGACAGCGAGGGTGTGCTCCTCAGCTTGTGCAGCGTTTTTGACCTGTGAAAGAAGTTGTTTCCACATTAAAAAATTTTTCAGACTCACGGAGTTAGTGGCCACTAGTCTTCGAACTGCGGTACACCGTCTACCTTTCACATCGATGAACTCCAGAGTGACAGAGGCGTCGACTCGTGTTTTACGAGCAACCTGAATTGAGTGTGAACTTTTCTAATATAATACTCGAATTTACATCAGTGCTGTGAATAAATGCTTGCTTCTTCACTGTCGGCATCTGACCAGTTACAATGTAATTGAGAGCTTCGATGGTTGTCTGAAATTTAGAACTTTCAACTCATTCACTTCACTCAATGCAAATTACAGTTTTTCCGGTACCGTTCGGTCCACTGATGAGCGTACAAGGTGACAAGAACTCGATTTTTTGAACATTATGATCCTCATCACCCACGCTCCGAATTCCCCTGATATGGAGCTGAAATCGGGTAGTTTTTTAAAATTAGGTTCTGTCCCGAATACTAACGCGCAGAAATTGTGCCATTGACGCACTTTTGAGAGTCGGCTTTTAAACTTGATATGCAATTCCCTGAAATAAGTTATTGAAAAACTGAAACTTTGCGAAATCGAAACAAAAGCTTCTAATGGGGTTATTCACGGGTAGTAAAAAATCATTTTTTCCTTTTTTTGCTTCGATTCACGGGCAGCAAAAAAAGCAAAAAATGCAATTTTCTCCGGAGTTTTTTGCTGGTGAAAATACTGTAATCGTGGCGAGACCTTCTCCATGGAGCATAGATGCTTATCCTCCTTTAACATTTTCAAAGGAACATGTTTCAATAAACACGGGTCTCGCCACGATAAGCGCATTTTTCACTAGCAAAAAACTCCGGAGAAAATTGCATTTTTTGCTTTTTTTGCTGCCCGTGAATCGAAGCAAAAAAAGGAAAAAATGATTTTTTGCTACCCGTGAATAANCTTTTTTTGCTGCCCGTGAATCGAAGCAAAAAAAGGAAAAAATGATTTTTTGCTACCCGTGAATAACCCCATAAATTTGAAAATCGAGCGCAAAAGCTTGCAACGACACTCCGAAATAACGCATGCGCGCAAAAATATTTGTTTGCAATTTTTCGATTTTTTTCGGCTTCTCGAGAAGCTTCTTCTTTTCAAGCTTGAACTCAAGTTATCCAAACAGATCAATTTGGGTGACGTCTTAAATTGTGAAAATATCGGAAACGCAAGAATTGTTTACTTCTTGGTACAACTGATAAGGCAGGTAAACACTGATAAAGACTTCCCTCTTTAAACATGTTCCTATTAGCCCTAGTTAGGTCGCTTGTTTTCTTGCAAATTCTTATTTTTCTAAGGATGAATGCATCATATTGCGTCAGGTTGCATGTTTGTGTTCTAGAAACGGAAATATTTCGCAATCTTGTGCAATCTGGAACATATTTACGCTTTCAAAGATGAATACCGTTATTCTCATTCTGCCTCGTTCCTTTGTGGCGGACAGATGTTCGTTTTCTCCTTTGTTGAATTCGGTAGGCTTCCTTACGACGACAATTGAGCAGCAGATGGCCAGATTAATATGTCTCCTCGAAGAATTAGTTACCAGTCACCTGTGGCTGTAGCCAGAAGATGGTAAATATATGTTTCGTTAATAAAAGTAACCTTAAAAGCAGATTAGAAGTTCTAGCTGCTGTCTCTCTATATTCCTATTAATTTAATCATTGATAGTTCTGGTCGTTCTGAGCTGTCTTCATCTTCATTGATCAAGTAATCAGAGTACGTGAATGATAGACAAGTATTTATGTAGTTACTGTTTACCTTCAAGTATATAAAAATGTATCCACATTCGTGTGAAAACACACCCTTCCTCCTCCTTCCGCCGATAGTAATCAAACGCCAAACAGGTTTCCCCTTCTCTCATCATCTGTCTTCCAAGCTTCAACTTCAACCCTTTTGTATATTTCTCTTCCCGTGACGTCTTCTTCCAGCTGTTCACTGTCAATCAGGTTCAATTCTCTTCGAGGCTCGCCATTCAGTCTAGTCTGTTTCACTCCTCTCTTTCTCGTTCCTCTCACAACTGTTTGCTCTTTCGTTTTGCATGCTCAATGTGCGCATTGAAGCCTGTGTGCATAATGACTTTTCGCGGAACTATATGACGTGGAAATCGATATTTCACACTGTTTCCGTTCCTTAATGTTGACTTATATCGAGTCCAAAAGTCAACCGGAGTTGTTGTTATGTTCTTCTTCTTTCTTTTCGTTTTATTTTCTTCCTTCCAACGAAAACAACATCACCTCTCGTCTTACTTTTTTCTGTTTCATTGCGTCAATTCTCTGCGTTATCCTTTGTTCGCACAGCCTCTGAGTATTGACCGAACCAGTTAACAACTGACTTATTTCAAAACCTCTCCACTTTCGAACTTTTTCTCTTTCTCAAGTGCCCGTCCCCCGCCTATCTTTGAAATTTGATGTTTCAGGCGCAGATAAACGAATGAAAGATCGAATAGTAGGCATCCGACTGATAATCGCCACTTCACCTTATCTCTAGTAACTCATCTCAATATGGATTTTATGATTTCACACTTCTGCGATGAGCAGAATCATCAACCTCTTTATAAAACTAGGTGAGTACTTTTCTTCTTCTAAAATTTATATTCTGATTTCGATTTCTACTTATTCACCTGGAAAGATAATATCAAAAGGAACACGAATGTCAGAAAAAATATCGAAAATATTTCTTTTTAGATTCAAAAATTCAGTGAAAGTATTTTCAAGAACAAGCTATTTTCAGAAAGCAATCAGTATCAGAAACTGGACCAACACTTCTCAGCCAATCCCTTCCAAGTGACGAATGCTTCGATTCGGATACCGAGAATCGACTTCCACCAGAGACTGAACTTGGAAATATCGAGTACAAAGCGAAATTAGTGAATCCGACCACATCACGTATACAGCACCTTATCACTCAAATGAAATGGAGACTGCGGGAGGGACAGGGTGAAGCGATTTACGAGATCGGAGTAGAAGATGGAGGAGCTATGTCTGGATTGAGCGATGAAGAACTTCGTGATTCACTTGGCACGTTGAAAACGATGGCGCAGGCATTGGGGGCCAGCATGGTTGTACTGACAGAGAAAGACGTCACTGTGAAAGGCTCGAATGCGAGAAGAACAGTAATAGAAGTTCTCGTACGCAAGGTTCCGGAGAGCCAACAGTTTATCGAAGTTCGTCTTGCAGTTGTCGGAGGATGTGACGTTGGAAAATCAACGCTGTGTGGAGTCCTGACTCAAGGATGTCTAGATGATGGAAACGGAAAAGCAAGGATAGGAATATTCAGATATCCTCACGAAGTTCGAACTGGAAAAACCAGTTCAGTCTGTAACGATGTGATTGGTTTCGATAATCGTGGGAAGGTATAATTTATATATGGTATCAAATTGAATTTTAATTTAAAGTTTTTAGCTCGTCAACTATGCACAGAACAGTTTGGAGGAGATGGTGGAGAAATCGTCGAAACTTGTGACTTTGATTGACTTGGCTGGAGACGCGAAATATCAGAAAACTACCATCCACGGACTGACCGGATATACTCCCCATTTCTCATGCCTTGTAGTGTCTGCTGACCGAGGAATAACCTGGGCAACTAGGGAGCATCTCGGATTGATTGCTGCTCTAAACATCCCGATGTTCGTTTTGATTACCAAAATGGATCTCGTTGACCGACAGGGACTCAAAAACATTATCAAGGATGTCTCTGTTCTTGTGTCTAAAGCTGGAATGGTTGCTCGTGAGAAGAGGGTGAAAACGAAAAGAGATGCGGTCAAGGCTGCCCAAGAACTGTGCGTCGGAAGCATTGTCCCGATTCTGGCAGTCAGTTCTGTCAGCGGTGAAGGTTTCCGATACCTGCGAACGCTTCTTAACTGTCTTTCCACTGCCGGAACTGCAGAATCACGTCTACAGCTCGTCAATCTTCCAGTTTATTTTACGATAGAGGAACTGTATAATGTACCACATGTAGGACAAGTAGTTGGAGGAATGCTCACAGAAGGACAACTCCACGAGGGAGCGGATGTTCTTGTGGGACCTATGAAGGACGGAAGTTTCGAGAAAGCCACCGTTGGTTCGATTCGAAGAAGTCGTCAAGCGGTTGGATGTGTAAACCCTGGCGAAGCTGCATCCGTGTCCTTGAATCTTCCTGATGGTGTTATCTTGAGAAGAGTAAGTTCTTTGAAGCGGAACAGATAATGTGACAACATGTTTTCAGGGATTGGTACTTTCCAACATCGACTCTCAACCACCAGTCTGCTACGAGTTCACTGCCAATCTACTTCTCCTGTGTCACACTACAAAATACATTTGCTCTGGATTCCAAGCAACAGTATTCATTGGATCTGTCTGCGCCACTGCCATCATAACACACATTACTGATGCCGACTGCGTTCGTGCCGGAAAATGGGCTGTAGTCCGAATGAGTTTCGCTTACCAGCCGGAAGTCATCCGCGAAGGATCTCCAATCATTCTTCGTCAAGGAAAAACGAAAGGAATGGGAGAGGTTCTGAAGGTCTTCCAAAGTTCCTCCATAATCAATCCAAAGGCATAATTCACCGCAACCTATTTTTTCTGTAGCCCTGTACATTTTGCATAGATAATCGAATTCCCCGTTAGCCTTTTTTCTGTCTCTCTTTGCCTCCCTCTTCTAGGTACCCCGTGTGTCTGCATTTGCTCCGGGTAGATAATAATTGTACATAATTGAAACTGTACAATTTGCACATTGTTCATAAAATGAACCCACTTGCTTCCTTCCAAATAATACTCTAGATCCTCTCTCGTTCTTCCAGGTGTTCTATCTCTCCCTTTCTATTCATTTTTTGTAGCATTTTTTTGCCAATTGCTTTTTTTTTGTTACAAGTTAGAAATGAACAGGATCAACATAAATCACAATAACTTTATTCAGAAATGATCAGTGAATACAATCAGTTGTTTCACCACTGAACTGATTCGCTAAATTTAGAGTTCCGATGTCGTAGTTCGTTGTTGCACTGCTTCCAGATGCAACTGCATAATCGGGAATGTTGATTTGCACCTTCTTGGAGCAAGGACCATTGTAGTTACAGCTGTGGTAGATGTTAACTTTTGGATCTAACGTCGTGATATCCGTATAAGTTCCGGAAACAGAAAAAGTTCCGTCCGACGATGTTCTCGTGGAGCCCAACTTTGAGTCATAGACTGAAAATATGCACTATTTTTCAGAACACAAAAAAAAACTTATAAACTCACTTGTTCCATCGTCGTACATTTTGACAAGAACATTGTTAGCCGGTTGTCCTTCACATACTAGTTTCCCAGTGACAGTTACAGATTGCGTGCTTCCAATTATGTTGAAAAGAGCATCAGAATAACAGAAAAGACAGAAGAGGGATAGAACAAGAACGGAGGATGATGTCATTTTGAGGAACTGCCGAAGAACTCTTTCTCATCCATTTATATAGTCTGCCAATTTTCTGCGAAAGTCAATAGAAGCGAAGATCGGAAACGGTGTCAACAACTTCAACGAAAAGACAACTTGTTACTTTGAACACTGAGTCAGTACAAGTATAAAGAGCAAGGAAACATTATTGGTGGGAAAACTTTGAGCTCTGAGTGATCGACAAGGATGGCAAATAAGGAGGTGTTATCGAAGGGAAGATTGAATCTTGAACTACGGTCGTCATCGTGAATCACAAATTTACTTACTGAACTTACGGTATAGTTTTTTCCTCAAAACTTCGGGATATGGAAAGTTGACAAATTACAATTCTTGTGATTTAACTTGATCGGTATGGGTGGAACCAGTTGTTTTTCCTATTTTCCTATTTCCTATTACAGCCCCTACCCGTCATTTTGATCACATTTATCTCGGTTATCGTAACAGCTATCAAAATGTAGTCACCTAACAACATGTTGCTCAGATTTTCATAAATATTATGTTGGTTGACTACTTTTTGACAGCTGTACCGGACATCGAGACAAATTTGGTCAAAGTAACGATAAGAATGTGCCGGTCTAAAAACGGAAACAGGGATATGGATCACTTGATTGTTCTTCTCGAATATGGTCTAATTCTTACTCCCTAACAGAATCTGATTAGTTTTATTTGTATAGATAACTATCCATAGCAGAAAACAAATGATTCCAACCATGAATCCGTTATCAAGTCGGCACATTATCCTTTTCCGAATTCCCTACCAGATGTTATTTCTTCCAACTCTCCACCGATTTCAACTTTGTGCACTTCCGGCCCCCATCACGACCTGGTCATTGCTTCATCTGCTGCAGGAATCGAGAGACCAATCAACACATTGTTTTCGAGAAGAGACGCCGTTGGAAAAAGAGAGCGTCCAGAGAACTAGAGCCATGTGATAAATGACAACTGTTGCCATTGAAACGCCAATCTGAACTTGGTACGTGATGGCAGGATATGGGTCAATCAACAGAGGTGACGACGATGGACTCAAGTGGAAAACAAAAATGCAATCGCATCAGTAAAAAAGAAGAAAAATCAGGCATAATGGGTTTCAGGGGTGCTTCGAAGCCGGACATTGATTCAATAAAATATCTGGAAGAAGATTCATGTGGATTTTCTGGTTTTCCATAAAAGAATATGGCTACTCGAAACCTGGATATTGAATTTCCTCTTATAGACTGACTTAAGAATCGAGTTACAGTAATGCACGCCATTAAGTTAATTTCTGCCAATAAGTGATTGCTTCGAGGGTTCCAAGAAGTTTGTTTTGTGTTTACAGGATTTATTGTCAGAGTAACTAGCCTTTGTTGAGATTTTCAGGTATCTGGGAAAAACTTGAAAGCGTATGCCGTGCAGTAAGATAAAGTTGAACGTTTTCGATGGAATTAACTAATTTTGTGGACTGGAAAAGTGGTTCCCAAGACCCATATTTTAAAAATTTTCGTGTTTGTTTTTCACGATTCTGGATTTCCATGTTTGTAATTGCCCACTGAAGCATTCTCACTGTCACTCATTACAATAACATTTTCTGGACTCCAGAGTCTCTATGATTCATATTCGATTTATGATCCTTGAGTCTATGTTCAACCAGATGCTAACAATAGCACCTAGAGTCTTTTTTTGCCCAATCTCTCTTTTTTTTCGAAATCCGTTGGCAATTTGTTAAAAACAAAATTTGTGTCCTCTCCAGATCGGATCCCCTCCGATGTGCTCACACTCTCTCATCAAAGTGTAGGTGTTGGTTGTGCTCCCAGGAACGAGAAGACAACGAAGAGCAAGAGGAGAGTGCAGAGAGGGCGGGTACTCCCGGGGATTCTTCTTTATCTTCTCCAGCAGGATGTGTTGTATACATTTTGCCTGCTCCCCCACAACTCGCCCCGTCTCGATACAATTCAATTGATATTGGCAGAAGAAGAAGATACCTGCCGGTGGGAGGAGGAGATGAAACAGAAGAGCATGCATGCTTCTGGTTTTTGATGCTATGGAGATGGCTCAAAAGATGATCGAAGGCCCTCTCACTACTTTTTTTCTTTTTGCTTCATCTGATCGAAACCTGAAACCACATTTCATTCCTCACCTCCCTCCGAATCCACTCTCTTATTGTTTCCCATTTACAGTTGCTGCTATCCTCTGATTCTGTTCGATTGTTCCGTTTTGCTTCTGATTCCTCACAAAACGTTATCTTGCAGGGCAGGGAGCCATCAAACCCACGACCACTAGTTCCATCTAGAAATGTCTGGCAATCCGGACGCATTCGAAAATGATCCAGGATTCCCATTCTTGGGAATGTCGAGAGAGGCGAAGGCTGCTTCGGCCGCCCGTCCGTTCGACTCGAAGAAGAACTGCTGGATCCCGGACCCAGAAGATGGTGAGTTGGAACACTTCAAGTTATTTTCTAGTTCAGCTCTCAAAATTGGAAACTTACTACCTTTTCTGGAATTTAAATGAAGTAGGATTATAGAGTTCATATATTTTAACTAACAGCCTGAAATGATGCAGCTTACTGTAAATGTTTAATGCTTCTTCTTTGTCGGACTCCCTTTTAACAATCATATTTCTTCTTCTAGACTGTAACTCCTTTACCGTCACTTTGATTAAAGCTATCTCGGTTCCCGTGACAGTTATAAAAAAGTGGTTAGATAACAAAACGTTGAGAACAATATGAGTAACATTTTGTTATCATGGTGTCGGTCCATGAGAGGAAATACGGTAGATAGCTAGCCATTGAAATTGTATATCTTCAGAATCCTCAGCTAATCACTTTGTTTGTTTGTTTGTGACTTTTGTGCCAATCACCTGTGTTCGAATAGTTTGAGAACCGCTATTGTCCATTGCCATTAACTAAAACTATTATTACACCTTGTCCTTCTCTCACCGCCCAGTGTCCACATCCATCTTCCCTCACCTACGCTTTCATCTGACTCTCTCCGATCGTTGAGCTATTTCTGACACATCACACTCTCGACCCCCAGCCAGTGGTGGCGGATTTCTGAACATCTGAGGGCTGTCTCTATCTTCTTCTTCTTCTGCCTCTCTATCTCGGTCATCTGATGGAGAAGAAGAAGCATCCACACACATACAAACGGCACTTTGTAATCTTTCGGGGAGAGCAAGGGATAGACACGTATGCTATGTGGCTGGAGCTGCTTCTTCTCCGCTGATGATGCTGGCTGTTGGCAGAAGAAAAGATGATGATGATGAGATTTCTCGGAATTCAAGATTGAGATGTTTGACGACCCACATTTCGAGGATGGACAACAAAATGTGTGTGCATGTGTTATGATGGTAGATTGTATTGGAGCACTGACACGTGGAATTTATGACATTTGAGTTATGAGCCATAAAACGGAAAAAAACTGAGTTGTCTGGAGGTGATTAAACATGAAAACTTTTGATCGAAAATTGGGAAAATGGAAGTTCAGAAGGAAATGAAATCAGAATTGAACCGGAAGACTGGTGGGAGAGATTGAATAGAGGAAAGTTGAATTACTGTAAAACAGTGAACATTATTAATGATTCTGAATTTAGCAAAGGTCAAAATCTTTAACTACCATGGTATACCACCCAAGCACGGAAAACTGCACTAAAAAGTTCAGAATTTCTCCGATTTCAGGATTCGTCGCCGCCGAGATCCAATCCACCACTGGCGACCAAGTGACCGTGGTTACTGTCAAGGGAAACCAAATCACCGTCAAGAAAGATCAATGCCAAGAGATGAACCCCCCAAAGTTCGACAAAACCGAAGACATGGCCAACTTGACATTCTTGAACGAGGCCTCGGTTTTGGGAAATCTCAAGGAGCGTTACAAGGACTTGATGATCTACGTAAGAATAGAAATCGACTGGCAAGGAATATTTTATAGAATTTCAGACCTACTCCGGTCTTTTCTGTGTTGTAATCAATCCATACAAAAGACTGCCGATCTACAGTGAATCTGTGATCAAGCATTTCATGGGAAAGAGACGTAATGAGATGCCACCTCACTTGTTCGCTGTCTCTGATGAGGCTTACCGTAACATGGTTCAAGGTTTGTAGTTTTAGATTTTAAAAATGAATCACCTGATATTTCCAGACAAGGAGAACCAATCTATGCTCATTACCGGAGAATCCGGAGCCGGAAAGACCGAGAACACCAAGAAGGTTATTTCCTACTTTGCCATCGTCGGAGCCACCCAAGCTGCTGCTGGAGGAAAGAAGGAAGAGGGAAAGAAGGGAGGTACCCTTGAGGAGCAGATCGTCCAAACCAATCCAGTATTGGAGGCGTTCGGTAACGCCAAGACCGTCAGAAACAACAACTCTTCTCGTTTCGGAAAGTTCATCAGAACTCACTTCTCCGGATCCGGAAAGTTGGCTGGAGGAGATATTGAGCATTGTGAGTTTTTAGCCCATTGCGAACAATACAGTATGTTAACTACTGTTTTCAGATCTTCTCGAAAAGTCTCGTGTCGTGCGTCAAGCTCCAGGAGAGCGTTGTTACCACATCTTCTACCAAATCATGTCTGGTAACGACCCAAGCCTTCGTGGAAAGCTCAAGCTCACCAACGACATCACCTACTACCACTTCTGCTCTCAAGCCGAGCTTACCATTGAGGGAATGGATGATAAGGAGGAGATGAGACTCACCCAAGAAGCCTTCGACATCATGGGCTTCGAAGATCAAGAGACCATGGATCTCTACCGTTCGACCGCTGGTATTATGCATATGGGAGAGATGAAGTTCAAGCAGCGTCCACGTGAAGAGCAAGCCGAGGCCGATGGTGAGGAGGATGCTCTCAATGCCGCCGCAATGCTCGGAATCAACGCTGAGGAGTTCCTCAAGGCATTGACCAAGCCACGTGTCCGTGTCGGAACCGAATGGGTCAACAAGGGACAGAACTTGGAACAGGTCAGCTGGGCTGTCTCTGGTCTTGCCAAGGCTGTCTACGCTCGTATGTTCAAGTGGATCATCAACAGGTACAGTAACCAAATTCCGTTATTTTTAATGAATTCGTTATCTTCAGATGTAACAAGACCCTTGACGCCAAGGAAATCGAGCGCAAGCACTTCATCGGAGTGCTCGATATCGCTGGATTCGAGATCTTCGACTTGAACTCCTTCGAGCAGCTCTGGATCAACTTCGTCAACGAACGTCTTCAACAATTCTTCAACCACCACATGTTCGTCCTCGAGCAGGAAGAATACAAGCGTGAAGGTATCGCCTGGACCTTCATCGATTTCGGACTCGATCTCCAAGCCTGTATCGAGCTCATCGAAAAGCCACTCGGTATCATCTCGATTCTTGATGAGGAGTGCATCGTTCCAAAGGCCACTGATATGACCTACGCTCAGAAGCTTCTCGATCAACATCTTGGAAAGCATCCAAACTTCCAAAAGCCAAAGCCACCAAAGGGAAAGCAAGGAGATGCTCACTTCGCCATCGTCCACTACGCTGGAACTGTCCGTTACAACGCCAACAACTTCCTTGAGAAGAACAAGGATCCACTCAACGATACCGCTGTGGCTCTTCTCAAGCACTCCACTGACAACAACTTGATGTTGGACATCTGGCAAGACTACCAGACTCAAGAGGAGGCCGCTGAAGCTGCCAAGGCTGGACAATCTGGAGGTGGAAAGCGCGGAAAGTCTTCTTCCTTCGCCACTGTCTCCATGATCTACAGAGAGTCCCTCAACAACCTGATGAATATGCTCTACCAGACTCATCCACATTTCATCCGTTGTATCATTCCAAACGAGAAGAAGGCTTCCGGAGTCATCGACTCTGCTCTTGTTCTCAATCAGCTCACCTGCAACGGAGTGTTGGAAGGAATCAGAATTTGCCGTAAGGGATTCCCCAACAGAATGCTCTACCCAGACTTCAAGCACCGTTACGCTATCCTCGCTGCCGACGCCGCCAAGGATTCGGATCCAAAGAAGGCTTCCGTCGGAATCCTCGATAAGATTGCCAACGATGGAAACTTGACCGACGAGGAATTCAAGATCGGAGAGACCAAGATCTTCTTCAAGGCCGGAGTTCTTGCCAAACTTGAAGACTTGCGTGATGAGATTCTCTCTAGAATCGTTACCATGTTCCAGTCTCGTATCCGTTCTTACCTTGCCAAGGCTGAAGTCCGTCGTCGTTACGAGCAACAAACTGGATTGCTCATTGTGCAACGCAACGTCCGTGCTTGGTGCACTCTCAGAACCTGGGAATGGTTCAAGCTTTTCGGAAAGGTCAAGCCAATGCTCAAGGCTGGAAAGGAACAGGAAGCCATGGGAGAGCTCGCTGAGAAGATTCAAAAACTCGAGGAGGCTGTGCAACGTGGAGAGATTGCTCGCTCTCAATTGGAGACTCAAGTCGCCGACTTGGTTGAGGAGAAGAACGCTCTGTTCTTGAGCCTTGAAACCGAGAAGGCCAATCTTGCTGATGCCGAAGAGAGAAATGAGAAGCTCAATCAATTGAAGGCTACTCTTGAGAGCAAGTTGACCGATATCACTGGACAACTCGAGGACATGCAAGAACGTCACGAAGATCTCACTCGTGCCAAGAAGAAGACCGAGCAAGAACTTTCTGACACCAAGAAGCACGTTCAAGATTTGGAACTCTCCTTGAGAAAGGCCGAGCAGGAGAAGCAGAGCCGTGACCACAACATCCGATCTCTTCAAGATGAGATGGCTAACCAGGATGAAGCCGTTGCCAAGCTCAACAAGGAGAAGAAGCATCAGGAGGAGTCTAACCGCAAACTCAACGAGGATCTTCAATCTGAGGAAGACAAGGTCAACCATCTTGAGAAGATCAGAAACAAGCTCGAGCAGCAAATGGATGAGCTCGAGGAGACTATTGACCGCGAGAAGAGATCTCGTTCCGACATCGAGAAGTCGAAGAGAAAGGTCGAGGGAGACTTGAAGGTTGCCCAGGAGAACATCGATGAGATCTCCAAGCAGAAGCAAGACGTCGAGAACACCTTGAAGAGAAAGGAGGAGGACCTTCATCACGCCAGTGCCAAGCTCGCTGAGGAGCAAGCTCTTGCTGCCAAGCTTCAACGCCAGATCAAGGAGCTTCAAGCCAGAATCGCCGAACTTGAAGAGGAACTCGAATCTGAGAGAAACTCTCGCCAGAAGTCCGACAGAACCCGCAACGAGCTCCAGCGTGAGTTGGAAGAGATCAGCGAGAGATTGGAGCAACAAGGAGGATTCTCTGCTGCTCAACTCGAAGCCAACAAGAAGCGCGAGGCTGAGATTGCCAAGTTGCGTCGTGAGAAGGAGGAAGACGCCTTGAATCACGAAACTGCTGTTTCATCTCTCCGTAAGCGTCAAGTTGATGCCGTTGCTGAGCTCACCGAGCAACTTGAAACTCTCCAAAAGCTCAAGGCTAGAGGAGATGCCGAGAGAGCCAAGCTTCAACGCGATCTTGAGGATGCCCAACATTCTACTGACAGCGAAGTTCGCGCTCGTCAAGAGGTTGAGAAGTCCTACAAGACCATCGAGGTTCAGTTCTCCGAACTCCAAACCAAGGCTGATGAACAATCGAGACAGCTTCAAGATTTCGCTGCTCTCAAGAACCGCCTCAACAATGAGAACGGTGACTTGAACCGTACTCTTGAAGAGATGGACAACCAAGTCAATTCTCTTCATCGTCTCAAGTCTACCCTCCAATCTCAACTCGATGAGACTCGTCGTAACTTCGAGGAGGAAAGCCGAGAGCGTCAAGCCCTTGCTGCCACTTCCAAGAACTTGGAGCACGAAAACGAGATTCTTCGTGAGCATCTTGACGAGGAGGCCGAGGCCAAGGCCGACTTGACTCGCCAAATCAGTAAGCTCAACGCTGAAATCCAACAATGGAAGGCTCGCTTCGACTCTGAGGGACTCAACAAGCTCGAGGAGATCGAGGCTGCCAAGAAGGCTCTCCAACTCAAGGTTCAAGAACTGAGCGACACCAACGAGGGACTCTTCGCCAAGATCGCTTCTCAGGAGAAGGTTCGCCATAAGTTGATGCAAGACTTGGACGATGCCCAATCCGATGTTGAGAAGGCTGCCGCCCAGGTTGCTTACTATGAGAAGCACCGTCGTCAGTTCGAGAAGATTGTCGAGGAGTGGAAGAAGAAGACCGACGACCTTGCCTCGGAACTCGACGCTGCTCAACGTGACAACCGTCAACTCTCGACTGATCTTTTCAAGGCCAAGACCGCCAATGATGAACTCGCCGAGTACCTCGACAGCACCCGCCGTGAAAACAAGTCCCTCGCTCAAGAAGTCAAGGATCTAACTGATCAACTTGGAGAAGGAGGAAGATCCGTCGCTGAACTCCAGAAGATCGTCAGAAAGCTTGAGGTCGAGAAGGATGAGCTTCAGAAGGCTCTTGACGAGGCTGAGGCTGCTCTTGAAGCTGAAGAAGCCAAGGTTCTGAGAGCTCAAATCGAAGTTTCTCAAATCCGCAGTGAAATCGAGAAGCGTATTCAAGAGAAGGAAGAAGAGTTCGAGAACACTCGCAGAAACCATCAAAGAGCCTTGGAGAGCATGCAAGCTACCCTCGAAGCCGAGACCAAGCAGAAGGAGGAGGCCCTAAGAATCAAGAAGAAGCTCGAGAGCGACATCAACGAACTCGAGATCGCTTTGGATCACGCCAACCGTGCCTATGCCGATTCCCAGAAGACCATCAAGAAGTACATAGAGACTGTTCGCGAACTCCAGGTCCAAATCGAAGAGGAGCAACGCCAGAAGGACGAACTCCGCGAGCAATTCTTCGCTTCCGAGAAGAGAAACGCCATCTTGCAAGCCGAGAAGGACGAGTTGGCTCAACAAGCCGAGGCCGCCGAGAGAGCTCGTCGCAACGCTGAAGCTGATTGCATTGAGCTTCGTGAGCAGAACAACGACCTCAACAACCAAGTCTCATCTCTCACTGGACACCGTCGCAAGCTTGAAGGAGAACTCCTCGCAGTCCATGCTGAACTCGAAGAGCTCATCAACGAACTCAAGAATGCTCAAGAACAAGGACAGAAGGCTTCCGCTGACGCTGCTCGTCTCGCCGAAGAACTCCGTCAAGAACAAGAGCACTCGATGCACATTGAGAGAATCCGCAAGGGACTTGAGCTCCAAATCAAGGAGATGCAGATCAGACTCGACGATGCTGAGAACGCGGCTTTGAAGGGAGGAAAGAAGATAATTGCTCAACTGGAAGCCAGAATCCGTGCCATCGAGCAAGAGTTGGATGGAGAAATGAGACGTCATCAAGACACCGAGAAGAACTGGCGCAAGGCTGAGAGACGTGTCAAGGAGGTCGAATTCCAAGTTATCGAGGAGAAGAAGAACGAGGAGAGGTTGACCGAACTGGTTGATAAGCTCCAGACAAAACTCAAGATTTTCAAGAGACAGGTTGAAGAGGCTGTAAGTTTTTCATTTATTCTAAAGTTCCATTGATAAATATCTCAAAATTTTCTTTTTCAGGAGGAGGTTGCCGCAAGCAATCTGAACAAGTACAAGGTGCTCCAAGCCCAATTCGAACAAGCCGACGAGAGAGCCGATATTGCTGAGAACGCCCTCTCGAAAATGAGAAACAAGATTCGTGCATCTGCTTCCGTCATTCCACCAGACGGTTTCCCACTCGTCCAGTCTCCTTCCAGTGCCCTTGTCAGAAGTGCATCCAATGCCCGATTCCTCTAAGCGTCTGAAATTCATATCCATGACATGTTTACCCATTATTATTCTCTGTACAAAAATATGATCAATTTGCTTCAACGCATCATTATTTTTGACCCCCCATCAATGTTTCCCAAA
Organism: Caenorhabditis sp. 40 LS-2015; assembly: GCA_900536305.3. NCBI lineage: Eukaryota > Metazoa > Nematoda > Chromadorea > Rhabditida > Rhabditidae > Caenorhabditis > Caenorhabditis tribulationis. Next base: position 119,072 of record LR545223.1, on the reverse strand, counting down.
CACTTTAACATTTCCTGATTTCATCATCACAATTCGTTTCCTATAATAAACTGTGTGATCTTAAAAATGGTTTTGATTTCGCACCTCTTTCTTTTGTGTTTTCAGATTCCTTCAAACTCCGGAGCATTCCACTACGTAATTCTTGCAAGTTTCGAATTCCAGTACAGAAATACTTTAAACTATCAATTTCTGATGAGCATATGTATATGTTTTTTTCAGGTTTTTGACGATTTCTGGACGCTCAAACTATCCAATAGAGAAAATATTATCACTTCTCAGTGGCATTTTGTGAAAACAATTAAGGAATCGCCATCTACCGTATTCCCTCTAATAGACCGGAACTCGCCCTACCGTCACTTTAGCCGAACTTATCTCTGATCCAGTAACAGCTATCAAAAGTGGTCAACTTACAAAATTTTGCACACATCGGGAAGAATGTTTGCTCAGTTGTCTGCTTTCTAATAGCTTTTACAAGAACATCGTTGTTTTGGTCAAAGTGATATGGAAAGGGGGGGGGGGGTTCGGTTTATTAGGAGAAAATACGGAAACTCAATTTCGGACCAAACTCGTTTCTTTTAAATTAAGCTAGAAATAAGTTTTTTTTAAAGTAAACTAGTTTTCTTTAAAGAGAAGACTTTTGATCTCGTGTTGTGTCTTAAAACATGCGTAAGAAGGACGTTTTTCTTGAACCTCATTCAGATGTTTTATTAGCCTTATCGGCTTCAGAATATTACTTTTATGCCGTTGCTCTCTGTGGAGGAAAGAGTACAAAAGTTTTGGAGAATCAGAACGTCCTAGAAGAGACAATACACGTGAGAGTGAGGAAACGCAGAGAACGGTTACTGCCTTCTCAAGCCTACTTCTATCCCTACTCGCCCCGTCCAAAAGGGCCCGTTGTATTGATTGAGGACGGTGCATACCGGCCTGTTTGGGATTGTTTCTAGAGTCCGGTTTGCGTTTGGAATCTTAACGATTATGAATCCGAATAGACAAATTCTTTCTTACTATTTTTTCCCCCGTTTTCTACTCAACGTTTTCAGGATGGCATCCGACGAAATGGATGTTTACACTCGAGCAGCATTGGAATACATTTTACCGGAAGTAAGTTCTCACTGTCAATCAAAAAAGAGACAGTCTGTTTTCAGTTTGTGGATGAGGCGATGCGGGACATCGGTCGCTTCGTTAGTTCTGAAAGAAGTATCATTCAAGCATTTTTCTACGAATTGAAAGATATGAGTGAGTGGAAAGTCATAACATTCAATTTTTTGACATATTACGTTCAGGAATGTACGGAAATGATGAAGAGTTGAGAAGAGAATTAACAGTTTACTTGGGATTTCCTGGTTACGATCAGTTGTTCTATTATCTTCTGGGAGAACTTCCTGTTGTGAGTATTAACTTGTCAATTTAAAAAGGCAAAATATGTTTTCAGGATTTTGCATGCGAGTCCTATACAAGTTTGAAAGGAAAGCAATATCTCTACACAAAAGATATATACCACCATATGCAGAGAGTGTTTTACATGTATGATGAAACGGATCATAGTTGCATGGTATATACAAAGCATTTTGAAATCTATAAATAATTCAAGATTTATAGAACTCAAAATTCGTTACCTACACTATGTTTTTGGCACTAAGAATGATACAGGCTAGAACAGCCAACAAGCTCGAATTGGTAGAGTGCTCGCCTCGCGATGTTGAAAAGTTTTTGATAGAAGAAGTTCTGCAGAAGGAGGAATCGGTGAGTTTTTAGACAATATTTGGGATAACTCCACTGATTAGGTTCATTCTAATGAGTTTCGTCATATTTAAGGTTCTGCAGAGGCTTCATGGACTTTCCCTCAATCTATTAACGACATTTCGTTCGGCCTTTGATTTTTCCAAAAACGATGCCGTGGTTCTGATGAAATTCTTCATGAGCGAGCTTGATGAAATGGAGAAAAACAACACGAGTGGAACCGGGAACCTATTTGAAACTTGTATTCGATGGCTGAAAAACCTCAACAAAGCTGTGAAAAACAAGCATGAATGGTTGAACGCTGTGCCAGCTGTGAGATTATTCAACGACAACGGTCGCAAGTTTGTCATGATTACTGAATGGATAGAACAAATGGAGAAGACTGGAGCAGACTTGAAGATTATGGATATGCCTGAACACTTCTTTTCTGCTAACGAAGTTGCCACAATCGATTTGAAGGATATTGCTAGATTAGCTGGTACGGAGAACATGTCCAAGATTGAGGTACGTGTCCACTCATTTCCGTTCCAATAACATCGTTTCAGTTTGTTGTCACTCCAGTGCGAAGAGCCAAGCATGCAGCAGTTCGAATACCAACTCGTGATGGAAGATTTTGCATTCCTGGATCCGATGCACTGATCCAGCTATTGAAAGATCTCATCCATGGCAAAAAGCTATTCCAAAGAACAGATCGGGAAAGCTGGGCAAGAGTCGAGAGTTTTCTGAACAAAGTCACTGCTTTCTTCAATGGTGAAAATGTATGTTGAATTGGAATTCTCATGACAGGAACGTGTTTCAGGTATCTTACTTTTTCATTGATTGCGATGCTTTAAAAAAAATCAGGGACGAGTGTGATAAGGAGTTCTTGGAGTGAGTTATTGGTTTCTAGCATTCTATGACAATCTTCAATTTCAGACTTGGTCTGCCAAATACCACCACATACATCCTAGACGTGAAAAGAGGTGAACTGGATGTGGAAAAGATAAAAGAAGAACTGAAGAATCTCAATCTCATCCGGGTTTTTCCGGAAATATTGGATTATGCTGAGCTCGCTTTTGAGAAAATTATGTTATCAAGATTTAAGCATTCCCTTCAAACTAGCGACATGTATGACGCTGTGGAGTACTGTCAGATGGCTTGCATCTTCGAAAACTTTCCAAAGGTATTTGATTTCTGTGATAAAGATACTTCAACACGGTATGTTTTTCAGCTGAAACAATTCCTCCACTCACAAAAATCATGTCATCGAATAATCAAGTTAGATTGTTCCGAATGTAATGTGCCATGCAGCATGAAAGTCACCAAATGGGAGCAGTATGTTGTAACTCATGAAATTCAAGAGATTGGGAATGAAGATGAGCAAGGAGGATCTAACCTCTCGGTACGACTTTTTGGCTCTTTCTGGCTTTACTAGTTTGTCCGTATTTGTTGTTTTATTAGACTAATAGTAATCCGAAAAAAACCACGTTTCCACCTCGTCCGTTATCAAAAGACTGATCCTAAACAAGACTTCAAAAAAAAGTAGGTAGCGATTTTGAACCCGGAAAAATTGATTCAAATGTTTTTCCAAGAAGAAAAATTTTGAAATTGTTGACCTCTGTTTTTTTGAGTGAGAAAATGTGGAGCTACTAGACTTCTTATTTTGCTCCTGGGACCACAAAATCCGGAAACAGCTCACGTTTTACAGGTATATCCCCTCTGCAAAGGTGGCAACTATGCAGTTTACCCGTGTTCCTCTTTGCTGAAAGATACGTACTACTTGCGACATATCAGTGAAGCAGCACTCGCGAAGCATGAAGAATTGGTTTTGGCAGCCTCTTCCGAGATCATTCCGTTTATACTCGTCGATACAACTGATAGAGAGTGGTACTACAAGGTTCTGTTGAAAGAACTTGTGGATAACAAGGAGACAATCACCTATCACCACTGTGTTAATCGCATGATGGTATTTTTTAGAAACCAAAATAGGATTCTAAACAAAATCTAGTTTTAGGAAAGAAAGCGAGAAAAGTTCTACCTGAGAACCATGTGGAGGTGGGATTCGCGCAACAAAGAATGCGTTGGAGTGCTAAAGGAGGATGTATTCCACATTCTCCCATTTGTGCTTAAACAACAGAGTTTATGTACGAATAAGAATATAAGTAAGTTATCCCGCAAAATCGTTTTGTTTCCGACAATAAGACTGCTTTCAGAAAAGCTAGAGGAGCTTTATTCATCAACTGAAAATCGAGATTCTCGCATGACTACCTTGGAAGTTTTCAGTCTTTGTGAACTAAAGGAAGTTCTGGAAATGTTCAACATCAACAAGGAGATTTTTGTTGTACGTTTTGATGAGAATAACTACTCACACATGTCTCATTTCAGTTGGTTCCTGATTATCATTTATGCTACAATCTGCTCAGCACATCGCGTTCCGAAACAATAGAATATGATACAACTTTCGGAAAAGCTTATACAATGCATGATGCCGCGTGGTGTTTTTTTCAATCGATTGGAACTATGTGTGATTGGACCGACATTTGGGGAAAAAAATCCAAAAAGTTCGAGTCTCTAAGAGCTGTTCATGATCGTGCTTTTCGATTCATGATTTGTTGGTTTTGTCAAAAGGTACGCTATGAGACACAGTGCTTCGGTTATTCTTCTTGATTCAGGATACCTACATTACTGTGAAGGCTGTCAAAAACATGATGAAACAGATCAGTGATGCATGCAAGGAACTAAATATTGACACATTTGACCATATGAAAATCAAAGAAGGCATGCCAGAAGATCTAATCAAATTTCAAACATTTCTTGATCATCCGATGGTAAAGCTGGGAAAAGCGTTTTCTGATAAAGACAAAAGTAAACTTCGAAATATGGAGGTGCACAGAGGGAGAATGTATGCGGCGATCATGCTCCTCGCTGTTGAACGTCTACCGAAAAACGATTACCCGCAATTGAAAGAGCATTTCATGCTCTGTTTGGAAGAATATGTTGGCATCCTACCCACCACTATCAGCCTCGAGGTAAAGTTACCGACATATTAATCGAAGAATTTGCTTTTTTTAGGATGTTATTGTTTCTGGGGAAGTCGGTTCTCTGAACAACTCGGCCAAAATGAAAGAGGAGTTCAAGAGAAGAAAAAAGGAAAAGTTGGAAGCGACTGTCGAAAATGTGTTCGCAGTCGTATTTTATGACTTTGAAACAGAAAAAGGAATGGAGAATCCGGTTGAAGAGAAAAATAAACTACCCAAACAGAAGCACCCTATCACCCACCAAACTTCGAAAACTTCCACTGACGGGCCTTCTGAATATGTGAAAATCGAGGAACAAAACATGAATGAATCGAACCAGAACTCACTGCATGTTTCGAATGAAACAAAAAGGATAGAGCCTATAGAAAACTACTTTGCGAGCACTCCAATGGTGAACGCTGCAACGAGTTTGCAGCCGAAAAACGACAGTGAGCCGAAAAACAATCAGAAAGCAGTGGATAACAAGAGCCATGATGGCGCACGGAAGAAAGAGGACACAGTCGAGAAGTGTATCAAATGTCACCAGACTCGGTTGGAATGTACTAAAGAGAAGGAAGCATTGAATATGGAAAAGAAAAAAACGAACTCGTTAGAGAAAAAACTGGAGGCAAAAGACAAAGAGTTGAACGTCCTTAAACAACGGGAAGCATCGATAGAGGAAACAGTGAAGAAAAAGTATCAGGATGAACTGAACGAAGTGAATCGAAAACTGAAAGAGCTGACGGATAAGTACACCGGAGAGAAGAGTGCAGATTCTGCAAAGATCCACGAGTTGAAACAGAGACTGGAGTGGAGAACAGTGGAAGTTGACAGAAAAGTAGATCATGTAATGAGGAATAAGCAAAGAGAACTGGAGGAGAAGGACGCCATCGCAAACAGGTTGGTATCCAAGTATTCAAAAGATTCGATAGTATCGATACTTACTTTTCAGCTTGCAAGACACCATCAAGACGTTGAACGAGCAGGCAACATCGAGAGACATTCTCACTCGAGCCCTTCAGGAAAATATCAGAGAATTGACTCAACAACTGAAGTCGAAAGATCTAATTCTTCAAACGATACCAGATCAGAATCCATCATCGTCATCTTCTCATCAGAATCACGACCAACCATCCACTTCTTCATCTACTCCATTCACTGGTTCAACTTCTCAGGAGAGAACCCCGAAGGAAGTCATCGAGGATGTCCTTCAAAGGTTGAAAGCTGATCGAGAGAACGTCCGCAGGGAAAATTCTTTGAAGCAGGAACGGGCTACTAAGTATGTCATTTAACTCTCGACTTGAATACAACTTTTTTTTTCAGATTGTTGAAGAACTTTCCTGGAAAAGAGATGAGAAACTGGATCAACTACGAGTTGAGAAAGTTCAATGTGGACTACGGAGTCTACCTCAAGGCTCTGGAAGAACACATCTCTGTGGTTGAGGTAGACATAGTTTATATACTTCAAAAATCAATCGAAATCGTGTTTACAGAAAGTCAATGAAATTCCACGTCTTCCTCCGGCACCTGGATTCTCTGAGAAGTTCCTGAACATGTACAATGAGATAGTGAAAAAGGAGAGCGAGTTGAAGGCCAAGAATTATACTCGGATGAAGACCGCAACATGTTCACGTGCTCCTGAAGAACTCGAAGACCAAGAGTGTCTCATTTGCTTGGCAGACATGAACGATCGAGATATTACTTTGAAGTGCTCCAGTTGCAGTCGACGATACCATGAGAAAGTAGGCCATTTTCACATTCCACTGTTTCTTGTAGATTCATCTTTCAGTGTCTTGGAGATTGGTTACATAAGAAGCGTCTATGTCCTACTTGTGGCGGGGGAATGCTTCATGAGGACGAATTCCCGATGCCTTGAATAATCCGATGTTATGCATGATTATGTCTATTTCTTCTGCCTTTTTTTTGCATATGAACCTCATAAAGTTTCAAAAAAACAAATACAGTTTTCTGATAGATTTTTGACAAAGATATACAAAGAGTTTTGTCCGAAAGTGAGACGACCAAGGGGCAGGAGCCCACATAGATCAAGGGCTTTAGAGTATGAGTGTAGACCGCTTGGTAAAACCAAGGTAATAAGTAAAACAGAAATGGAAAAAAAAAATCGGCGCACATGGCATTCGAACCATCAGCATCGGTGTATGTATATCTCTCTAGCACCCGTGGGGCTAGAGAGCTGTACCGGCTGCGACCATGAAAACATTTCTCTAAACCGTATGCTGATTTCATATTCATGTCATTGAATTTACTTATTGTCTAGTCTATTTAATGTTTCCAATTGAGTTTTCGCAGTTTTCTGTTCCCTTTTTTGTAGATTTTTGCCGGTGCCCTGAATAACCCCACTACGTGACATTGTTATAAGCTCCTACAGAATATTTAGCTTTAAAAAAAACCTTTATTAGGAACAACAAACAACTTAACTGAAAATGTGACAAGACGCTATGAAACAGAGATAATAGTGCGTGAGGGAAGATGACTATAAATTCACACGAATAGCAATGATACATGATGGGAGAACAAAACCAAAGAAACCAATAATCGAGCAAAAATTTACTTGCGAGAGCGCAGATTTCTGTACGGAGACGATCTTTTCTTCTCTTCTTCGACAACCTTTTTCGATTTTCGAGTAGTTCTCGTAGGTTTCGGGGACTGCTCAGCGATCTCGGGAGAAACCTTCTGGAAGGAAAGTTTTTATGACAACATCAAAAAAACAGCTTACTTTCGGAGTTTGTGTTGCAAAACTAAGCCTGTCGGACATTCGAGCCAATATTTCACTCGACGTCTGGCTCAAATTGTTCGCGATGCTTTCTGAAGCAACTTCTTGGTTGTATGTAGTATCAGCATCGTATCCTAACTCGTTCGAAAACTTCTCCAAATGAGCTTTTATCTTCGATTCTACTTCGTATGCATCGTCAATGAAGACGCTGGAACACTCCAAGAAACCGCCGTGATATCCCGGGCGAACATGTCCGAGTGATGCGGATTGAATTCCCGCTGGAAGAGTGTAGAAGTTGCTTGTGTCGTCGAAACCATCGATTTTAAAAACATCCGGAGCATTGTCAGTGTAGTTAACACGAAAATTGACAGCGAACGTTTCGGGTAATGGTTTGAGAATCCTCTGTGTGATGAACATAACACTGCGGACGAGCAAAATTAGCTGATCTCGAACTGATTGTGATCCTTTGTATTCCAGCTCTGTCAATTTGTCGCATGATTTCATAACTTCTCCGTTGGCTCTCGTATTGAGTGATGCAGAGACTCTTCCGTCCTCGTAGTATCGAAACTGGAAGCAATACACTTCGAACGCGTCCTCTTGGCCTTCTTTCTCGGTAAGCACCAAAGAGAGCTCTTTCAGATATCCTTTTGTGATTGCTCCGCCACATGCTTTCAACTTGTGAGAGATTGCATACGCTTCCGGATTTTTGAAGTCAAGAGTGGTGCAACTCATTTTCTCTGAAAACCGAAAAGAGGATGAAGAGAAGAATTTTTACAACTGTGCCTGTGATATAACTTCTCCCGAAATAGTCGGACGGCAGAATTCCACGACGGCGCAAAATCACCGAGAACGTCACAAAAATTGCTCTGGTCATGAAAGTGGCAGATCCGTTGAAATCAGTGACGCATTTCGGGAACAGTTTCATCCATTTCTGAAAGAGAGAACGTATGATTAATTCAATTTCAAGTTTCAGATATTCCAACCGGGTCTTCGATGGAATCCGTCGTTTTGTTGATCGACTCGTCGTAGTTCGCTTCCATTGAGGAACTCTGAAAAGCATTGAAAATGAGGGGTTTCCGATTAACATAGCGAAGCGAAATACAGGAATTTTTTTTTAAAGGATCATAATTCATCAGAATTTTACAGTAAGATAGAGTTTTGTCAAGGAAAATTTGAGTAAACCGCGAAAAAATCTTTTAAAAATTTCTCCAGCATGGCAGCATCTCGTAATGCAACGGAACGTCATGCGCCTTTAAAGGTACAGTAAGTCAATCGTGGTGAGACCAGGGACATTTTCGCCAAAGTGGCATCTGAGAAGAACAGTGAAAAAATGGCATCTCCGGAAAAATTTTCAGCCAAATTTTCAGTCGATTTTTTGACCCCAAACTATGACATTATGTTGTCTAGTTTTCTCGAGTTTTCCCCAAAGTTTCAACCGGACACCGATAGATTAAAAATTTCACGCTTACCCGAAGAGCCCCAGAGGGGCGCAGCCTGATTGGCTCATGCAATTCTAGAACTTGCAAGTCAACTTGAATTGATCAAATTTTGTTCGCTTCAGTAAACTTGATCATATTTCAAAATATACAACTGATAATAATTTTCCGGTGTGGTAACAAATGGAAATACTGGGACATAAAGATATAAACACCTGGTTGAATCAAAAGGGGACAGAAAGAGTATTTAATTTCTAGATGAAAGTGGTAACAAGCATTGAATGATTTCGACACGCAAGAAGTCTCTTCTCCAGAATTCGATTCTCCTGAAGCATCGCATCGATCATCGTCGTTCGACTCAACCCGTTTAGTCTTTGATCACTGGAATTGGCAATCATTCTGAAATCGGAAACGGTTATGGATCAACAAGAAACCGACTTAACTCACTTTGCGTCCTCCTCTTGTCCGATTGCACGTTTTGCTTCTTCTAGCTCTTTTCTGAGTTGCCACTGTCGATGACGAATCTCATCAGCTTGGCGGACAAGCGACAGTTTCTCTTCGTTTCGTTTTTTGTCAAGAATGTTTGCTTTCTTGTTACTTGTTGCTGGAAATTTTGGAGTGTTACGGACAAGATTCTGGAAATGAGAACGAACCATATATATGATAATCATTTGCAGACTCGTAGCCAGAAGATGCCGAATAACTTTGTCTCTTTGATCTGGGCATTGTTCCATTTGCTGATTTCTCGGTTGCTGATACAACTGGAGTTTCGAAATCAGATCCTGGAGCACTGGATCCTCTTCCAGAAGACGATGTTCCTGGTCCCCCGTACGCTTTTGGGGACGTCATCTGAGCATATGGACTTCTCCATTGAAGCTCTTCCTTGCTTCCGCTTGATCTTCTTTCTTTCGAACTTGCATTTCTTCCGTTCTTGCTGGATTTTCTTTCTCTTTCTCCAGAAGCACGCCTTCCATTCACAGCAGTTGGAAGTTTCGAGTGTCTCGGTAGACTCTGATGGTAGCCAAGAGCTGGAGAAGATGGCGGATTCGATCCAGATGCTCCAGAGGCACTAAGTTTCGCCAGGCTTCCTCCAATCGGTTTCTTATGAGACATAGTCGGTGTGGATGGGAGAGAAGCGTTCGGAGGATCGATTCGATGCGTTGACACTGATCGATGAGTTCGTCCGCCACGGCAAGGTGACAGGGAGAAGTGTTGGAGTTGACGGGCGATCGAGTTGGCAATGCCCTTTTTATCATCAAGTTCCTTGTCGATCATATTTCGTTCCCTCTTGATTTCGAGTTCTGTGATTTTGAGCTTTGCTCTTCGTTCTCTCAGAATTTCTTTTCGTTTTTCTTCTTCCATCGCTTCCCGCTCTCGTTCTCTTAAAAATTATAATGAAGGAAAAACTGATTCAATTTTAGCAAACTCACTTCTTTCTTTCAATTTGACTCCAATCGACTACAGTACTTCCAGATGAGATCATACTTTGTTGCTGGCAACAATTCAATCCCAACTTCACTTTCTTCTTATTCTTCATCTTATTATCCTCCAGTTCACGAACTCTCTGCATCGCATACTCTTCCAAATGACTCGCTCTTCTGTATACATCCATTTCAGATATATCCATATCGGTATTCGACTGAGATGTGGCAATGTTTCCATTCTGAGCATTGTGTCCATTCTGCGCATTTCTCATTGCTTCCAACTTCGCCAGAATATCATGAGAACGCATCGATGACAGAGAGGCAGCCATCACGAGTTCCAGTTCAGTTTCGTCCTGCTGTAAATGCAATTAGTACGAAGGGTTGAACAACCACCTGCTTTTATTTGCTTTAAACTAAAAACAAAAAGAGAACTCACTCTATCTTTCGTCTCTGAATCTATGTTCAAGTCTTGTTTGCTCAAGATTCTCAGCGGATGATCCTTCTTCGAACCGCCCGTAGTGGCTGTAGACGTTCTCATGGACTCCTCTTCTTGTTCGATGATGTCTTCGAGAGGATGAGAAAGGATTCCGACACATTCACGAAGTTCTTCGACACTCGTTGCGGAGTTCTCGTAGCAAGGGGAGGAGAAGAGGATCGGAGGAGCTTCGGATGTTTCCATCCACTGCATGATCTGCTTCATTTTACCATCATCCAAATTGTACCTGCAAATGAAAAATGTTACATTATCGCGAAGATAAAAATGGAAAGAAGATCTTTAATCTAATACAAGGCATCTCTGTCCTAATTCCCTCAATCATATTTCTTGAAAAATTACATGAGTCTCTGCCAGGTGTACTTGAAGTACTCCATAAAAGTGATCTGAGATCTTCGAATCTCGAATAATGCAGAAGTTTGCGGCATATTCTCCTTCTCGTGTTGTCCTCGAAGGACAAACGTTCTCGAAGTGAGGAAAGAGTTGAAGTGATTTCACTGATGCCACCCGGCTGCCGAAATGACAAAGTGATGGCGTCCGTTCGAAGTGAAATGAGAAGACGAAATGCATTTGTCTTTCGTCGTGTGTGTGTGTGTATGTGAAACGGACGGAATGTGTTAGTGAGTGTGCAATAGAAATAGAACAAGAAGGAGCACTTGAAGAGATAAAGATATATGAGAGAGGGGGGCTGGACAAAACGTGAAATGCCTATGATCGAGTTGATTTTGATCCAATATATATCAGCTGTCTGATAGTGGGGGAGAAAGAGTCTAGTGAAAGAGATCACAAATCGAAATTGGGGATTTAGGACTCACTTGGATTTGGCCTTCATCAGAGGAATGTGTGGCTGGGCAATCATGATTCCGAAGTCGTCGCGTTTCTGAAAATCAGGTTAATAATATGTTCACAAAATCGCTATTAGAACTCCTCATTTTCAGACTGGGAAGCTCAAACTAGTGTTTCCATACCTAAAACGCAAAAATATCTGGACCTAAAACATAAGTCTGTGGGGTTTTTCTCACTTCCTCATAACACCTCTGAGATCGCAAAATATTATTTCCAATGGTTTCCGTGATTTCTGGAAAACCCTTCTTGACACCTAGACACAACTTGAAGTCTTGTTATGACGTACCACTCAGTGTCACCTTCTGTCATCGGATACTTCTTTCAAAAGCTCATCATGACACCTAACTCCCTAAACAAAACGACTCACCTCTGCAGTCTTCCCACCGAACGCGTTTGGTGCCGAGTGAACGGGAGAAGTGCACGATGAGCTCGGCGGAGAGCACAACTCGTCGTACAGTTTCAGATGAGGTGAGAGGAACGGAGTGTGTCCACGTAGCATGGGCGGGATCGAGTGGATACAACCGTCGTGACAGTTGTGTGTTGGAGACGACTGAAAGAGCACTTTTCAAAAAGAATAACAGTTGAAAAGAAGGTTTATGATAATTGAAGGAAGGGAAAATAATTTTATAGGCCTGCAGAACAAATTCGAAATGTATACTAGATTGTTTTTTAGAGCATCTTGAAGTTTTGAGTTAACCAAAGTGTCGGCCAAAAAGATATTCATTTTGGTGAAATACGGCGCAAAGTTGTCAAATTTGGGGGGGTTGAAAAAGTATATTGCAAGACACCAGTTTTCCTGAAAACTTATCGATGTATCAATCAACTCTCTTCATTTTTGCAGTTGAACGCTTTTTTCTATTGTTGGCTATTTCGCTTAGAAGAACATGGACCAGAAAAAGTTGGAAATTGACGCTCCGAACTTTGGAGTGACGCGACTAATGGCGACATAACTAAGTAAATTGCGGTTGAATTTTCAAAGTTGTCAATTAAAAAACAAAAATCCAGAGTTGTCTATGGAAAACTCACAGATATTAAAAGAAATCGAATAGCTGGGAACCATATTTTGAGTCCTTAAAATTCACTAACTTCGATCATTTTGCACTAAGATTCCCTACGTTCTTTATACTTTTGATCGGTACTGTACATCCTGAATTTTTGGTGTTACAAGGAATCAAAATTTTGGCCAAAACTGACACAACTGAGGCAACCAAAAGGCGAATCGAAGACAGAAACAGTTTGCCAATTTTTACAATTTTTACGAAGGGGAGGCGTGTGTCGAGAACTGTCCAACATGCGGAAGAGGATTGCTTGTAAACGGATGTTTAGGGTGGAAACGACATGAGTTACGACGTCAGATTTAGTGTTTTGGGAAGAAAGGGTTGACGGAAGTTAATAAGAGGGATGGGGAGTACTGTAACTCTTGGGGTATGCGAAGACTACATTTGCTCTTCTTCCTCCCCCGTATAGCTCCTCCCCCTCCTTTTCATAATTTAATTCAAAAGTGCAAATCATCATCGGATGTACATAGTACGGGACGACAAATTGTTTACATTTGACACGGCGGTCGAGATGGAACCGAAAATTGGGTCATCCTTTTCACGAGTTTATATTACATTCCGAATGACCTACTTCTTTCTGAAGGGAGCAAGAGCCCCAGTCAATTGGGTTCGTCGTTCAGAATGTGTGCTCCGCCAACGATAACAACTCATAAAAAGTAGAAAAGAAACAGGTGTGACGTTGTGAGAAAACAAGAGGAAGAAGGGAAGAAAGATGAATAAAGATAAAAGTGGCGGTGAGATAAAACAAGTTCCGACAAGAGAGAGTTCGAGTTGCGCCATGGGTTTTTATGGATTGGAGATATGCGAGCGTGGTCTCGGCGAAAGGTGTGGAAAATTTATGAGCGTTGCGTAATGATGTGACAGATAACAAACAATCCATCATGGGGCGCTTTTTTGAATATATGCACTGGTCAAAAGAGATAATGGTGTTTCTTTTTTGAGCTATAAAAACATCCAGAACTATTTCGGGATATCTATCCTCACTCCATAAGTATTCTCGGGCGGTTCGAAAAAATACTCGAAGAGAGAAAGGTTTGAGTAAACATTGTTGCATATACGCAATACTATTATTTGCATAGTCTCATGGAAAAACATGATGATGTATCAGATACCGAGATTCCACAAAAACTACATAGTATCCTAAGACCCCTAAACACAACCCGAAAGGTATCCGATTACACCGATTGCACATGTGCATAACTTTTGGGGCTGTCCTTCGGAATCTCCTTCTGATTCATCTCCTTCCCCTTCCACTGCACATGTTTGCTCTCGTTTAATTAGATCTTCGCGATGCGGAGCACTCTTTGACACGTTTCCAAAGGTGAAAAGGGCTCTTCCGCTTCATGTGAACACCGGAAGGATTGTTATAGGGGAGAATAGAAGGGGGCACTTTATAAGGAAACAATGGAGAATATGATTGTTGACATACAGAGGACGAGAGATGTATCATTTGGGGGTATGAAAGAGCTACCGACAAAAGCTTGATGAAGTGAGCACACGCTGGTCTAGTGGTTCAGGATTGGGTATCACAATGAGAAAACGACAAAAAGTCCTTTCTCACTTATAGTGGATTTGAAAAAGTGATGAGGTACGGAGGTTTTGGATTTTCAACCCGGCTGTCGCTATTATATCGGACAGAGAACTAAAATATTACATTTTCCACAAACCAAAGCTTCTACTGAATACATCAAAAATGCTACGATGGTGGGTGGCATGTACCGTTTTCCCTCTAATAGAGCAGAACTGCGTTCCGTTACTTTGACCAAGTTTATCTCGGTTCTTGTAGCAACTACCAAAAAATGACCATCTAACAAAATGAGAAACGAATGAGAAACATTTTGTTAGTTGACTACTTTTAGATATCTCTCACAGAAAGCAAGACACATCTAGTCGAAATGGCGATACAAGGGAATTCTACTCTACTATAAGAAAAAGGTGACTCCAACCATTTCAAAGTTTCAAGTATTCCAGAAGACTCACCTTGGTCTCAACACTCAACGGTTTGCCCAACGGCTCGACGCCACTGTGATTCCTAGTGGTCCGATGAAGTGGTCGGACTGATGTCGGAGTGGATGGAACTGAAAAAAAGAGTGTTTTTCTGGATACAAATTTCACAACATTTACTATCTCGTTCAAAAAACTACCTTGAGTGAAGTAAGAGTGTGACCTCTCGAAAAGCAACATAATACTTGGAATGGGAATGAGAAGTGTTGAGAAAGGACCACCCGAATGAAAAGAGACCGCCCAATCTAATACCGTTCTTCTCGCGCAACTCTCTCTCTCTCTAATCTGTCGAGCAGAGATGAGCCGAGAGGTGTTTTATGAGGGGGTGGCCTGTGCACCGGACCTTTTAGGCGGTGCGAATGTTTACAATCGCAATGGAGGGTGAGGGAGGGGGAGACCGCCTTCAACAGATTTACCGCCAATTCCTGTGCGATGCCAATCTATGATAGACAATCTCACTGAGCATCTGATGGAACGATGACAGCGGTTGGCGGGAGGTGGCGGGATTTTATGGTTGTGTTGTGTTGGAGATCCAAATGCTACTACTGCTACTACTTGATCTAACTCCCAACAGCCAATACAACTTTTATAGTTTTCGAATTGCACACGGATAGACGGAGGAACGTTTTCAGTGGATAAGAATCGGGGTGGGTGGGATAAAGAAGAGAGAGAGAGAGAGAGTAATGACAAGCACATGGTAGTTTATGAGACTAGTTGAATTTGATATCATGGTTCATGGGAACCAGTTGACGAGATTCGAAGTTTCTTGATAAGATCTTTCTGGGAACATGGTCTTGTTTGATTCTGCTTTTAAGCATTTTCCAAAAATTATACTGAACTCAACAAACATAACCCTAAATCGCAATCACTAAATCTAGAAAGCTCAGCATTACCTAGATAACTCAAATTCGCTTCAAGATGTTGCAAGTAGCCAGATTCAAGAAACACGGCCGGTAGAAGACGGGGTAACAAGAAAGTGACAACCGGGTGTCTTCTTCTTCTTGCTCCACTCGAGAAACAAGAAGAACTGAAGAAATGAGAAATGATTGATGACGATTTCGTCGTGTCACTTTTTGTGTCCTGCCCCCGGAGTACTCGAAAGAAACAACTTATTGTGGAAAGTATCAAGAATCGTGTTGGGAACCTTCTCGACTCGGAGGGCCAATAAAGGAGACCCGTCAAAGAAAGATGTTAGAAAAATTAACACCTCATAATAGAAGAGATGATGTTTTGGTTGTTTTGATGTGCTTTAGCACTCCAATTCACACCATGTGACACTATTTTCAGCTCGAAGAGTCAGATGATTTTGAAGTTGGAAGAATCAAAGGAAAAGTAGAGAGATGAGAAACTGTCCCACTATGAGCGGGTGTGGGTGTATTAAGCAACTCTAGATCGTTATTTTCATAGTTTACAACTTTTACAGGTCAATTTAGTTAGGTAACATTAGAGAAAAGGTTCGCAAATGTTCGAAACTTGCACTCTCGTGAACCGTTTGCTTGAAAGTCACCCACAAACCCTTATGATTAGTACAGTAGTATGAAAATACTCTTTCCGGAACCCCAGCAAAAGATCCAGCACATTCAAAAAGTAAAATCTGAGAGCAATAGCTAATACGAACCCTGAACTCATCTCGAAAGCTTTAAAACTATATAACCTGAGTGCTAGCAGCTTCCGCGGCAAAAATAATGATGATAATGATGAGAGGAGACGAGAGAAGATGCGAACGAGACAAATGAAAAAAAATGCGGGCGGCTCGTAAATCAGATCTCAGTCAATTAATCTTTCCCAGCCTCAAAAATCGCTATCTTTTCTTTTCAAACTCACTTGTTGTGGATGCTGGTGATGCAGTCCGCGAGCAACTTGGTCCCAGAAATATGACTGTTTCTGCTGCACTCAACTCGGATCCAGATTCCAACTCGAATCTTCGAGGGGCACGAGGAGTTCCTCCTGGAGTGATTGTAGTCGTTCCGCATGATGAAGATGAATCCATGGTTCCAGATGAGAATGTCTGGAAAAGTGAGGCATGACAGGATGGATTAAGACACTAAATAATTTGACTAAGGAAGACGAGCGGAACAAAAATAACGCGGAAGGAGAAGCGCCTGTTTTTTCTTTGTAAATACGAAATCTATAATACAAGCATCATACAAAAGAGGATCAAATTTCGATTATGGTGTTATGTTTGCTGCGGGGACGATATTAATATTTAGGTTACGCTTTGGACCGGATTCTGTACAGACTTTGGGAAGATGGGGAAGGTCAAAGAATGATCGTAGAAATGGGATGTTCTAGAGAACATACTGATTGATGAAACTGTTCTCACTTACAGTAGGAACCGGTTCTCCAATGACCTTTTCTTAATCAAACAGACAATGGAAGAGAAAGACTCGTGAGAACTGATTGGCAAGTTGTCAAATACTCAACAAATGCACTTTTTGCGGAGACAGTCTTCAGGAGGTTTTCTAGCAAAACTACCGTTGGTTTCTACTAGTGAAATATATTACTGTTTCAAACAAAACCCAAAGTGCGTACTGTAGGTGCACCGTAAACCTACCCCAGACGGTTTCCTCCCGTGTCCCATAACACTCTTGGCTCTCGTTCGTGCTATTTTGCAAGCCAAGTAAGCGATGTTCTCATTATCGTCGTCTTTGGATCCGAATGAGAAAAGGAACGTCGTGAATCGCGAAGTGCTCAACGCGCATCTGATGAGTTGACACACCGACGAGTCCCTGTAAAAAGAAGTTTTCATTCCATCTGCTTTGACACATTCAGACACTTGTCAAACTTTCAATTCCCCAGGAAGAACTTCTGTTTGTGTTTCTTCTTGTGCAGTAGCTGCAGCAATTTGTTATTTATTTTCTCTCTCATTGTACGATGACATCAAAAAGAAAGGGAAAAGAGGAATGGGGCGGTCAAGAGAGGAAAAATGAAATTCCTGTCGTTCCCGAGGGAACCCAAGAACAACTTTTTCGAGAGGAGCGGCACCCGGAAAAGGAGAAAAGAAACATAAGAAGTTTGATTAATTGGCGGGAATAGAATTATCCCAAAAGTTTTGAATATTTAATTTTTGATGTCACCGAAAACAAGATTCTTTCGCTGGTTGTGTTGAACCTTTGATCATAAACTGGTGTAAAATGCACCGTGCAGATTCCTATTGGAAAATGAAAATCGGCCAAATGCCTAATTGGTCCTGGAATCTCAATTTGAATGATCGGTTTTACCTGGAACCAGATTATGAGAAAGAAAATGACTCAAACCGGCCGGCCAAGTAGTCTTTCAGGGAGAATCAGGGGAACAGTACTATTAGTTGCCCCACAGTTTCCAACTTCCTGTCCCCATCACTCTTCCCTTTCCTCAATTTTTTATTCATCCCCACCCGCTGCTTCCTCTTGTTTTTCACCATTGAAAGTGTCATCACTTCCCCTTCTTCTTCTCAAAAACATCAGGAGGTACCATCTCTGAAGTGAAATCAAAAACGACACCAATTCATCTAATCCCTGTGTGGCTCCCCCCCCTCCTCCTCCTTTCGGCTTCTTCTCTTTGATCTTCCAAACGGACCCATGTTGGCAGCGCCGGCGCCCTTCTCACACACTGCGCGATAAACGATCCGAATGACAACTGGTCCAATAAAAACGAAGGTAATAAATAAAATAGTAACTAGACGATCCATCTAATCTTTCCGCCGGTAGAAGGTTGAAGAGGAAGAAGGTGTGAAGGTTTGATTGAGATGTAGTGGAAGTGTGATGGCTAAGAATACGTGAGTCTATGGGTACTGTATACATCGATCTGATTCTCGACTCGTTCAAGTCATCTAGTCAACATCCGCAATTCATACTAGCCGAGACCGAAGAAAGGTCAATTATCAAATCATGATCCAATTACTCACCTGGACGGAATATGCTTGTTCCTCTGAACCATCGCCAACAGAATACTTCCCAATGCTGGCATTGTCATTCCTCCACTCGCTGAATGTCTCTCTCCGATTCCCATGTCCAAAAAACACAATCGACGACGTCCTCCTTGCATCTTGTCACCCATTTTGTACGAATACAAACTCAGCGATATAAACACGTGACTAGTTCGATGCAATTGTTCGTCTTCTGAAGCAAGTTCAGTTTCCCACATTAACCGATCAGAAAGAAAACTCACGAATCAGCCTATGATCTACTGCAGTGTTCAGATAGAACAGAGCTTGGTCGATGGTCTCGACACGAATTTCGCTCTCATTATCCAGGAACACTCCCGTTCTAGCATCATCCACAATCTTCACTACTCGATGACGTGGGTCTGGATTGAATGGACTGAGCAGGTCGACGATTGAAGAGTCTTTCTGTGAAACCATGATCGCTGACATCCGAACTTGAATTCGTTCTTCCGGATCTCTGAAAATCCACATGTGAGATGAAGTAATAATTACAGAAGACAGACTTATTCTCATCGAGAGCACTCATCAGTCGAGTGATTGCCATCTGGATCAATCCGTTTCTTGACACACTATTCCCGTAGAGTCGTTCGTCTTTTCCTGAAAAATACTCATCTTGAGGACGTTAACTTCAGTGCAAGACGCCTACCGTTTGCCTTGGCACCCATCGCCAGTACGGTCGCATCATTTCCAGCGAAAACTGAATTGATGGTATCCGCAAGAAATGCAGAGTACATGTCATCCTGACTGGCATCTGTTCTGAAGATATGGTCGAAAGTGGACTTCGGATAATTCTTCCCTTCGATTTGAAGATGTTGATCCGTGAGAGTGCATCTTCCGTATGCAACATCTTCACTGCTGATCGTTGCGCATAGTCGAAGCTGAAATTTTAAACTGTGTACAAATGAAGCACCTCAATTCAACTCACTTTCGGTATCGTTCGTAGCGGAGAATGAAGCAGCAGCGAGCTCTTACTAGTGCATGCCTCCATTCATAAGGTCTGCAAAGACGATGTAAATCAAAAAAAGGAGAAGGAAACGAACGGAGTAAACGAATAAAAATCAGAAAATATCAGTGCCGCGGAAAAAAAAGCGAGGGAGGAAAAGGGTCATCGGTGATAAATGGACGGACAGAACGTTATCATCAAAGAAGTGTATGTGCCCGGTATAAGCGTGTCTGCATAAATAATCAAAAGAAAGATTCATCGTTTCATCTCACCGACGGAACACTTTGGGGTGAATAGAAATTGGGTGGGAGAGTTGGCCTGGCGCCAAGTTAGTATACAAAGAAAGCGATGAGTTAGAAACCCTAGGAAGGAGAGCAGAGGTGGGTCAGGAAACTGAGTATACATGAGTGATGGACTGAATTTCAGTTTTCGTATTTCAAAATTGGAATATCACTTTCTGTTTCCGTTCATCTAACTTTGTAAAAAAATACTTTCTGTCTGGTAAATAGTTGGATCGTGGAGTTTCGGTATTGGATATGATCCCAAATCACGATTACCTAGGTCGAAAGAGAGAGTCTTAGGATCATTTGCAAATGAAGAGCCGGGCCAATAATTGGTGAAATTCTTTGTGAACTCCCGTACTGTTCTGGAACTTTCCATCGACACAATACTTTCAATCGAAAAATGTAAACTCTCCACCGAAAACTGATAAAAAGTTGCCGTTATCATCAGTTTCCCAGAAGTAGCCGGAAAAAAAATAGTTTCAAAAGAAGACGATTCAGCGCCGAAAGAAAAGTGAGTCAACATTGGAAGAACTCAGACACCATCTTCAGGTCCTACACACATGGGCGTACCTATTGATGAAGCTATTCGGCGTGGGAAACGCTCTTGGAATTTGAGTAGAGAAGAGTGGACGATGGAGACAGTTGGGGATGGATACGGTTTTTATCAGCATTGTGTACTGATCGGTTTTTTTAAAAGTGTTCGTTTGAACAGAGAGGACAAAGAGCAACTAATCAAGTTTCCAGATGAGCATATTTGCCCGGCACCAGTTAATAAAGTACGATCTTATTTATGGTCTTGTTGGTATAAAGAGTTTTAAGTTTGAACCACCAACTATGATCACAACACAGGTGATAAAACTAAAAATTAGTATCACAACTCAAAAAAAGATCAGTTATCTTGAGGAAGGATTTCACAGAAAAAAGAGAGCGAAAAGCAAGGAATTGTGGTAATTTGACCTCCCCTAGGAATGAATTGAGTTGAGAAAAAGAAAAAGTAGAGTGAGAAGATTTTTGAAACGAAAAATTCGAAGGAAGAGGGGGAGGGGAAAAGGGAAAAGCATAGTGCAACAATTTTTTGAAACAACGAAAAAATACGGAATGAGTAAAACACAGCTGCTTGAAAAGAGTCAGCTTCTAGTTGAGAATTGGGGTTGGACGGTAAGTTGGAATATATGAGATCAGGATCTGATGGCTTCAATAAAGAAACCGACTGCGGCAGACCGTTTGATTGATTTCAGTCGAAATCGTACAAAACTGTTTTATTCAGATACAGTTTTTGATACGAAACGATTAAGTTGAAGACTGATGTTTTTCTGAACAGAAAATGGTCTGATTGTAAGATGCAGTCAATCTTCAGTCGGCTACTCTGACGTCATCCGGATTTCCAAAAAAAAAAACAGAAAAAAAGAAAAACGCAGTCATCTGGAGAATGGAAGTGATCACATCTGTTGAGCACATTGTCATCTTTTTCCAAACATCCGGTAGAATCTCCGGAATCTCCGAAAGGTCAGAGTTTCGTCAGTCAGATTTTCGGCTCTCTCTGGTTTCAACACCAAAAACAACAACAAAATAAATAAGAAAAACGGAAAAGAAAAGTGGGCGGAGTCTCCGTTCCCGTTGCGCAACAAGAAAAGACAAGAAGGATGAGTAACATGTATAGAGTTGTTGGTTTCCTTTTCTTTTCCCACGTCTTCTTCTTCCTCCAGAAGAAAGTAGGAGGAGTCTAGTTGTTGAGGAGAGAGAGATAGACACATATGTCTTTCGGTCCAATTCCAATGGTCCCTTAATGCAATAGAGTGAGAAACGGACGGGGGACATCCACGGGGGCAAGAAGATGGGACAACTATGGCGCAATCAGCCCCCCCCCGGAAAATTGTACAAATGTTTGAGTAAAGAACGAGTGGACAAGAGAGAGAAGACTTGATTAGGGAAATGAGCAAAAAGGGTTGGGAGGTCTCTCGTGGACTATAGTGCTTCCTAATTGACCGGAAGGTGCTGGTGGTGGGATTCTACTGGATGTAAACCAGGAGGTCTCAGAATTAGTTAAGCTTATTTAAAAGTTTCACCAATCTAAAAATTCAAACCAGTCTCAACCCTTGCTTTGATTCGATTTGAAAGTACCGTAAAAGTGCAACACTATTAGAGATTTTACGGTATAACCTATAGGAACATAACTCAAAACCTCTAAGTCTCCCGAACACCATTTGTTTCCTAGTCCGAACTACTATCGTTTGTATTGTCTGCACATATCCGTTTGAATGTCGTAATTTGACACTGAACCCTTCTTCGAGACTCATCTTCCTCTTCCTCTTCTCCCTCAAAAATCACTATATTTCATGACATATGGGCCAATTGACTGTCATGCAGCTTGACAAAACAGCGAGTGAGAAGAAGAGACGCAGAAATTAAGGGTCCACATTAAAGTGACCAAGTGATATCGAGATTCGGAGCAGCATAAGAATCCCGTTTAGATTTTATCAGATGATTCTAATGGGTCTCGAAGTGGATTTTTCGTAGAAAAATTAGTTAACGAATTAACGATTCGAGCAACGTTTCTGACGGGCCGATTCTACGATAAACAGAGTGTATGTAACCAATCAACCCAACGATGTTATTCGAGAGAGAGAGAAGGTTTCAATGGATGATTGTAGCTAATAAGGGAACGAAGAAGAAAACGTCGACGCAATGATGATGATCCATGTGGCGGCTAATCAAATTTCTATAGTGACTAGTGAACTCCAATGCGTATTTCGAATTTGGAACTTGAGAATTCAGAATCCAAGGGAATGGGAAGCAACAACAGAAATTGAGTTACCCTTTGGAGGGGATTAATGCTCATGCTCGCTCAAACCCTTACATTTTTGGAAGGAGAACTTTCGAGAATGGACAGGGTAAAAAGATGATGTTCCAGAATAGTGATCATTTCTGATAGAAACTTCTGGTTGAAATGAATGAACACTTATTTCCGAGAATTATAATCGAAATTCCAAACGTACCTGCCAAGTCGGAACGAACCAAAAACCTATTCTTCGCCAGTTTACTTCAAAAAACTAGCCACTTCTTCTCTTTTTCTCGTTCTAATCGCCTTCTCGATAATTAGTATTCGAGGCCTCAACCCACCTCGTGCGACCGCCCAGAAAGAGATTATGATCTTCAGGGACGCGCCAAACCAAACGAAGATTTGTGTGGAAACCGAGAATGGCAGTTGAAGGAAAACCAAGGGTGTGAAAAAACAGTACATCACAAATCATCGTCCAAATGAGAAGGAATGGTTTTAAGGTTTGGAAACGAAAGAGGAATGGAGAGGGATGAAGAACGGGCGGCACGGTAGAAAGGGGGATGAGAAGGCAAATAGATGGAGAATAATGCACAGGTGAATAAATTTACGAGATTGGGAGGTTGTTTAGTAATCGGACAGTGCGAAAACACATGTATAAGCTGAACAGTTAAAATAGATGAACAAAATGGGAAAACGGAAAGGCAAGAAAAATGACATCGCCTGACAATGGAATGGTGTAACTGAGAAGAGCAATAACAGAATTTTAAGACACTCTAGAAAAAAAACTAGAAGCAACTTCCTATATAGTCTTTTAGCTATTTTAGTTCAGGAAAATCCAAGGATCAAGTCTTCAAAAAGAACACCTCACTAGAATCTGTAACTGTATACACATCGCGCACCCATGGCCCAACTTTGAAAACATTTATCTCGGTTCGCATTGAGAATTTCAACAAAAACTGTCAACTAATTACTTGTTGTTCATAATAAGATCTGCATTTCCTTAGTTGTCATTTCCTTCAATACAACAATGCCAACCGAGATAAATGGCTTCAAAGTGAAGGGGTGCAGCAGCATTACAAGTTTTATGGACCTTTGATGCGGACATGGTTCTCAGGTATCTCTGATTTGAAATTAAATTGAATGAAATGAAAACGAATGTGAGAAGTGTCTTCTTTTTTATTTGTCTTTTATTTTTCATTCCTCTTCCGCCATCTTCTTCTTCGGTTTTCACCTACGCTTCTCCTCCCTTTTCTCCCTCGTTTTCATCTTGATTGATCTCTCATTGTAAAAAGAAATTGAATCTTTTCGTCATTGGAAGGAGAATGATTCAAAAATTATCAAAGGAAACGAGTCAACACGTGGATCAAGACATCAGGTGCTCTCAAAAACATGATCCGACTCAAAGTTCAAAGCAGTTAATTAATTGGTGGGAGGTTTAGGATGCTCCACACAGACACCAGCTTTCAAGTAACAGGTGTCTTGAGAGTGTTGCTTCTCAGTTTTCATTCTGCACAAGAAAAAAAAAGAAAAGCAAAAGACAAGTGTACGAAATTTGCCAATGATTGATTGATGATTCTAGGTGTGAAGTAAATGAAAAAAGTTCCACGTTTTTGTTTGTCTCAAAAGGTGGGAGGAGGGAAGAGAGAGAGATGGATGGGTTAAGCTCAAAACGCAACTTGCTTTCGAATTAATCTTATTTAATTGACACCTGGTTCCAACCCGATAACCTCCGGTTGATAAGAGGAAGAGACAACAAAGGGAACGACTAGATTCAGGAAAGAATAGGAAGAAGGGGTAGAACTGCTTGTTTTTAGAACTTTGGATGGCATATATGTTTGTTTTCATAGAAGGTTAAACTATCCGGAATGTTGAACAAGTCGAACTCTAAAAAGTTTCTATTTTCAGGTTTTAGTGTTGCAGAAATTTTAGGTTTCTGAGAGAAGAAGACAAGTCGAATTGCCTCTCACAGCCCCTTACCACCTTCCCGTCACATTAACCAAATTTAACTCGGTTCCTGCAACAGTTTTGGAAAAGTAGAGAACTAAAAAAAATGCTGAACGCGACGTTAGTAACATTTTGTTAATGAACCACTTTTTGATAGATATTACAGGAATCCAGATAAATTTTGTAAAAGTGACAGCAAGGGAATGCCGGTCTATGATTAAAGGAAATCTGAGTACAGTATTTCCTCATTTCACCATCCTATTCCTTGACACACTTCGATCGTTCAAACTAATCCTAATTGACTCTTTTCTCTTTGTTCTCAAAGGATAACAAAATCAAAAAACACTGAATGATAAGCACAGTTGCATCGGTAGCATACACTCACACGACATATATGCTAATCGGATTGCAGAGACTGTCGAAATTAGAGAAGCGCAGAGTCTGAAGCACAGAGTACTGACGACGAAACAAAATACAATGGAGAACAGATAATAGAGGAGGGAGGGGGACATGTGTATCTGTATTGTTATGGTAATTTTTGATTGGGATGATTATGAATAAGAAATTTGAGATGCCTGCAGTGTAGATCAGAGCTCTCCAGTACACGATCTTTCGAATATGAACAGTATAAATGGAAATGAAATTGATATAACCTCTTCTTCCACGATGGAAGCCTAAATGATGAAGAAGCTGGCTGTCACATCAAATTGTCGCCAGAAATATGTTATATGCATTATGAATCAGAGTGAGAGGAGAATTCAACATATGTTGGCAGCCTGCTTCTCCTCTCCTTCTCCCTTCATTACCTCATTACTACCGTAAATCAAAAACCTATAATCTATTGCCACGTCATCCCATTCCGGATTCAAATATGGAGAGACTCTCTTACCTAACCTAATCCAACCGGGAGGGAGAGAAAGTGATCAAAACTAAACGGAATGGTTACTACTCTCATTAAAGGATCATCACGTAACCGTATAGATTGGAGGTGCGTAATTACGGACGGTCGATTTGAAAATACAACGATGGGCGGTCTGTTTGGGGAAAGGATGGGAGGGAAATTGAATGTTTTGGAGCCCGCTCTTGGGTCTTCTTTGGGTTCAGGAGGAAATTTCGGAGCACTTCACAGGCCCTCCAGTCCTTTCTCTTTTTGTTCATTATTCTAATGTGACACCAAGAAGAAAAAGGAAGAGAATGGGGTGAAAAGCGGTTGGAAATGGATCGGATTAGACGGACGGGACCATGATGCCATCGAAAAAGCACAGGGAAAACAGGAAATTGGATTCGGCGTTGCAGAAAAAGAGGACGGGTGTGGGTTGATTGATGGGTAGAAACAATGAAGAATGTTATGAAACTCAGAATTAAAATACTTAACGGAACTCCAGAATTCCAAGAGTTAGATGCTCACGCTCACTTCAAAAGTTCAGTCAAAAAGGCAGGTTGACACCTGGAGGTTTAAAGATAAACATATGTTTACGGACCTTATAGGTTAAAAAGGACCGCCCTTCGTCTTCTTTTCCAAATAAAACACTCGAAATACCAATGAATGGTTAACGATTGTTCTATTTCCAAAAAATTCATTTCAAAGAGTTTCTGTAATTGAATTGTGAAAAAAATCTCAACTGCCAATAGAACCCCGAAGAAAGGGAAAACGAACAGTACCTGTTAATTCTGATGAAGAAAATAAAACATCTGCGTTCCGAAGTCTGCCGACACTTCTCAAGGATAACCCCGAGACATGTGGCGCCAAATGAAGCCTATCTGCACATGAAACTCCGCCCCCTTTCGAAGACGGCAAGACAAGGTATTTAAACTACTCTTAATGACGGCGCACGGTTGGACAAAGAGAAAGAAGTAAAGAAGGAATAAAACAAAATTTTGGGTAGAGGACACTTGATATCCATAAAATCAAATCGGTGGAAGAAAAAGGGAATGATGGCGTTAACGACTTCAATTGGGGGTAGATGACGAAACGGTAAGGGAATCGGATGAACAGATGAACGGATGATATGGAGAAAAATTATTATGGCTTGGACAGCTGCACAAGCATTTTTATTGCAAGGACCCCTCTCAGTTACCGTTCGCGCTGAGGAATGCGCTTCTTCGGAGTCTCTTCGATAAGCACTGTGTCTAGACGGGCATGTGTTCGCAGATGTTTTTTGTGTTGAATAACAAGAGGTATTCTGAAGAGACAATCGAGGAGTGGAGGACGAAGAAATATGAAGTTACTCTCTTGTGTCGAGTGGATTAGGTAACTGTGGCATTCGAATACTTCGGTTTTGAAAAAGGGAAAATTTTGTTTTTTTTTTTTGATTATGGAATTTGATGTACTGCTCAAAAGAATCTTGTGATTCTCAGTACAAAATGATCAAAGATTACCATTTCCGAGTACTCGAAAAATTGTTCCCAGCAGTCCTTTTTTTTCAAAATTTGTGATCTTGTTAAAATTCAGATTCCGGAAAATTGAATTTGGAGCACAGCTCTGATATACAGTAACTTCAGAAACTAGAATCACTAAATACAAGACCTACCCCCCAGAAGAAATACTTTTTTTTCCATTTCGAAGCATTTTTACGCAAAGACTCTAGAATCTAATAGTCTTGACCCAGAAAGACATTTTGTTGTGGGCTCATGATAATTGAATTATCGTCTTTCTCTTTCTCCGTTTGCTCATCGAATTTCGACTTTTCTCTGCAATTTGTGGCACACAACATTGTATAATAAAAACCTATATTCCAGAAAGAGAACAATACATATCACAGCACAGTGAAAAAGAACAGGAACATGAATTGTTGAGCAATTGAATTGGGGAACAATAATAATCTTCTATGAAAAAAAAAACAATGAAAATAATAAGATGAGAGCAAGAGAAACTACTCGACGGAAATGGAAGGAAGGGAGCCAAAAAATGAGTCGTTGTTGGGAAGAAAAGAAGGAGGAGGAAGAGACTACTGGAGACTTATGCAAACGTTTGATTAATCACCTCTTCGGCTTCTTTGGTGTGCTGTTCTCCGATGGCCGTGGCAGTCCATGCAAGTTCTCGACGTCCCGCGTATTTCAGCTGAAAAGGTTTCCGTTCATTTGGAACTTCTTCGACTGAGATTCTCAGCTGCAGTAGTCCTCTATTAACTCACCCGAACTCCCAACGCATTCTCGAATCTCGGCCTGACAAACGACCATGCTCCGGCGTTTCTTGGTTCCTCTTGTGACCACACGAACTCTGCAAAAAGGCAAAACTTTTATTTTTGTTCCTCTCACCCCTTCAATTTTCCTCCGGTTTCCCTGGTCATTTTGACATCATAAATCTTTAGAGTGAAGAGTGCGTTCAGTTCGCTTGCGAAAGGAGACCTCCCGTGCCATTTTGTTGCTTGACCATATTTCACTCCCGAAGATTGACAGTTGAAAGGAGAACTAGGGAGAACAAAGTGGGGGAGTCGTGGCCGGTCACTTTCGGGTGATTGTGGTGGTGAAAGATTTGAGAGGCTAACTTTGGGTGGGGACGGAAGCAGCTAGATGGCAGCTTCAGCTCATTGCCGTTGTTCAATGA
The DNA here is from genome assembly GCA_900536305.3 of Caenorhabditis sp. 40 LS-2015. Taxonomy (NCBI): domain Eukaryota; kingdom Metazoa; phylum Nematoda; class Chromadorea; order Rhabditida; family Rhabditidae; genus Caenorhabditis; species Caenorhabditis tribulationis. Next base: position 90,919 of record LR545223.1, on the reverse strand, counting down.
ATCTCAATATCTGATTAGGAATTAACAAAAGAGTTACAGAATGTGCCATACATCATCGGAAAACTGAAAAAAGATTCAAAACCAATTTCGTCGAAAAACGCTGTGCCCGCAGCAAACAAGGTGTATTTTTATATTGGAACTGTTCCCGACTTGATGTATGGCACATTCTGTAATTCCAACCATTGATTACTCCCTAGTGAGAATCTTTCCCCATCTTTCGGCATTCTGGATACTGTAACTCTACCTCCCGGTAAAATCTAGACCACCCAGCCAGACAGATCGGCGAAAAACTAAAGGCTTATCCTCATCGAATCTACTCGATTTCCTCAATTTAATGACCAAGTTCTCATCAAAAAGTGCAATGGAAGGAGAAAAAACGACGGCGGTTGGCTGCGACTTGAGCGCGAAGAGTCATTATTCAAATCGGCCTCCGTTTTTTTGTCCCAAATCTGTCTGATCTTGTCGTCATCGTCGTATTCGTTGCAATTGGAATGAACGATAAAAAAACTTCTAAGAGTGAAAAAAAAACGGGTGGTTGGCGAACGAACTTTTCTTCGAGTAGATCAATCACTTCAAGGTGAATTCATTTGGAGAAGAGACAAAACGCTTGCCGAAAAAAGCTTGTTACTTGAAGGGGAGTTTTCAAAATCAGTAAATTCTGGAATGACAATGAAGCACTATCTAGATGTGCTATGTTTTCTGAGACTCTATTGACCTAAACAGATCTGAAACTGCATTGTGCTCAATAGATTTATTTACCTTGAGCTGCTGGATACTTCTTGAAAACGGCTTGCAAGTCCACCACTGGGAACGGACACAACATTTCCACCCTAACGATAGCCACAGAATCCTTGAGTCCCTTCTCATCACGAGCCTTCTCCACTGCTATCCAGTGTTTTCCAGACACAAAGATGACCTTCTTCACTTTTCCAGCTGATGCGACATCCTCTGAGATCACATTTCGATAAGTGGTTCCTGGGGCGAATTCTTCGATTGTGGAGGCTGCCTAAAAAAGGAAATGGAAGCGGTAATGAGAAGAGAGATAAAATGAGAAGTGTAACTTTTTATGGGTATTGTGTACAACATTCTCTTCTTTCTCTCTGAACTGACCTTCGGATGACGTAGCAATATCTTTGGACCGACGACGATCAGCGGTTTTCGGTAGTTGGGAACGACCTGCAAATGGCGGAAATTGAGAATGAAAGGTAATTGGATGAATCTAATTGATCATTTCGAGTTGGAAGAAAATCAAAACGATACCTGTTTTCTTAACAAATGGAAATACTGAGCACTCGTCGTTGGATTGGCAACTCTCATATTGACGTTCTCTCCATCCACAGGTGTCTGATCCTCACGAGAATCACAAATCTGTAGAAATCTCTCCATTCTGCAACTGCTGTGCTCCGGACCAGCTCCATCGAATCCGTGAGGAAGAAGCATTGTTAGTCCAGACGATGTTAGCCATTTGCTTTCAGCTGATGCAACAAATGTGTCGATTATGATTTGAGCTCCATTGAAAAAGTCTCCAAACTGGGCTTCCCAGACACACAGTCGCCGAGGATTTTCAGAAGAGAATCCCCATTCGAAACCAAGGATAGCTTCTTCGGAGAGGAGATTATTAGCCACCTCTAGTTGATTCTTCTGCTCTTCCACCAACTCATTCAATGGAATATGAATCTGATCAGTTGATTGGTCAACCATCATTGCATGTCTATGACAGAAAGTTCCGCGTCCGACATCTTGTCCACTAATTCTGACATCATTTCCTTCCAGGAGAATACTTCCGAATGCCATCGCCTCAGCTGTTGCCCAATCGATTCCTTCTCCTGATTTCATTTTCGCAAGTCTCGAATCGATGTGCATTTTGTAAAGATGCTTGTGAGTGTCAAAGTCCTCTGGAACCTTCACACTTCCAGCTCCAATGAATCGAAGAAGATCAGTGGCCACTCCTGTATCCCATGTCTCGATAGCTTTCGGAGCTTGCTTAAATCCTTCCCAACTTCCACGATGACTGATATCAATTGGAGCGGTACTATCAACCTTTTTCAGTTCATTATTGAGTTGTTCCGTATGCTTTTGAAGTTCTTCTTTCACAGATTCCTCTGTTGTTAATCCTTCATCCACTAAACGATCCAAGAACATTCGTGGGACTGTTTCCCTGGATTCTACTTCCTTGTACATTACTGGCGATGTGAACGTAGGGTCGTCGAGTTCATTGTGTCCCCATCTTCTGAAGCAAACCAAATTGATGAAAACATCTTTACGGAATCGTTCTCTGTATGCCAATGCTAGCCTAGTCGCCTTCACAACTTCTTCAGGATGATCTCCGTTCACATGAATAACTGGATACTCGAATGCTTTGGCGATATCAGTACAGTGCGTGCTAGATCTCCCAACACTAGACTCGGCTGTGAATGCGATCTGATTGTTGGTGACCAAATGTACAGTGCCTCCCAGTCTGAAATGTGGAGCCTGACTCAATGCAATCGACTCCCAAACGACTCCTTGTCCACTGAATGCACCATCTCCGTGAACAAGAACATTCAGAACTCCATCTCCAGTTCTGGCAGATCTCTCGTCCGGAGAATAGTCTCCCTTGTTCATCGACCATGCTCTCGCTCTAGCTTTTCCCATGGCGACTGGATTCACAGCTTCAAGATGCGAAGGATTTGGGAGCATAGTAACGTGAACGTTTCCTTCGGCTCCTTTGTAATCGAATGAAGAAACAAGATGGGAAAGAACATCTCCAGCAGCGTCGGCAGTTTCTGGGAACTCGGCACGCCCTTTGATCTTTCGGAACATGTGGACAGGCGGGAACTCCATTAGTTGAGTGAGCAGATTCAACCGTCCGCGATGGGCGATACCGATAATGATTTGTTCAACTGATTTCTCCGCGGATTCTTCAAACAATTCCGAGAAAAACGCAAACATTGATTCAGCCCCTTCCGCTCCATATCTTTTCAGAGTTGGAAACTTGGTCGCCAGGAATCGATCAAAGTTCTCACATTTCAGCATGAGATTTCCAATCCGCACAAGTTCTTCTTTACGGAGCTCTTCGGCGATGATGTTTTCAAAGTTTTGTGATAACCATTGACGCTCTTCCCAATTCTGAAAACACAATCTTTAAAATCTCATTCAATACTATTCCATATTTACATTGATATGCATGAACTCGATTGCCGTTGGACCGCAGTAGATCAGACGAAGTTGTTCCGCAAGATCATTCAACGAGTATCCACTTTTCACATTTTCGTCCAATGATAATCCATAAATCTCTGGATTCAGTTCCGGTACTCTGAAAATCTTATATCTCCATTTCCATATCTAGTTTACCCAAATTCACTTTTTTGCTGATAGCATCTACCTCCGTTTCGTTATCTCTAATTTAATGCTTCCCACCCGCAGGCCTCTTCCAAAAATCCCGTAAAAAACTGCGCCGCGCCCGAAGGTATTCCACATTCCAACATCATCGAATGGCGGATCAGAAATCGGGAGGATTTTGGAAGGGAGGAGGTGAAGCACTGTGTATTAAAGTGTCGGTAAAGTTCAAAAGATTCCTATGTCCGATGACATTTCTTTAGCATGTAGATTTATAGTTCTAACCGGGTGGTAGAAAAAGAAGAAGCCGCCAGAACGCAAGATCCACGCGGTTCAGTCAAGTTTTCGTGTCTACAAAAGATAAAGGAACGGCGTTTCCGGTGAATGAGAATGTTGATAAGATGTGAAGTTCAAGCTGATCATGAAATGATGGGAAGAATGAGAATGGAACTTCGGTTTATGATGTGTATCGTTGGAAAGAGGAGGCTCTATTTCCGTTCTTTCATAATCTGAAAAAGACTTCAGAAGTCGAGTTAAGAGCATTTGAAGTTTGCACTTAGCAGCGCGCAGTACTCTACCCCATCTTGCTTGCAGAAAGGAAAACTTTAAAAACTCATAACTCGGCTTCTGAAGGTCATCACCAGATTTTTAAAAGATCTCAACACGTTTCCGAACTTTTTTTTCCAATGATGTTCTACAAATACCGAGGTTCCATCGCCCGTTAGCATCAATCCACAGTAAAATTTCAGACAGGAGTTTCTTCAGAACTCAACTTTCCAATCAAATGGAGACATTGATCAACCTAGACAGATATCCTCCGAATATAATTCGTTTCTGTTGAACCAATTGATTAGGTTCGCATTTGCAACATTATCGAGAGGGAGACTTAATTCGATACTGATCTTCAGACCCAGACTCTCCTCCTTTTGTACCGGACCTGAGTACGTGCTTCTGGAACCACAACATCATCGAATTATATCCGATCACTAGCAACATCAGCAGCGTCTTGAAGTTCTCGTTATCATAATCGGATCAAAGGGACTTTAAGCGACCTTCTCATCTCAAGCTTCAACGAGATATGGAGTGTGTCAATAAATCAGTGTCCTGAAGCGTTTTTTCGACATCCCCGATAAGGAGAAAAAATAGCATGTTCTTATCAGAGAAGGAAAACATCGTCTCTTTCCACCGTCGGAGATGAAATATGACAGATCGTTTGGACACTCAAATTCACATATTACCGTAATTTATTGCGATGCGAAACAGCCATCGTGTCGCCTGTTTGAGGGATTATGGGAAAGTGTTGTTCCACGTAAAGACGGAGAACATTCGAGAAAGGAAAAGAAAATCGTCTGCGTTATCAGTCCCCTGTGACAGGAAGAGGAAACTGGATAAGTTGGAAGAAGAAACACTTGAAGTATCAGCGTTTTTTATTTGAGTCAGGCCTCGCGTGCCCATGATTTAGGAGTGAGAAAATGATGTTGATAAGGTGCGAGATTGTGTTCTAATCACCACTCACATTCCGTCTGCAGGGATGTGAGGGATGTGAATCATTCAGGGCGCTTGTACTTTTGAACATTAGATAGACAGAGATCAAAAGTTGTCTGGGTGGAACATCCGAAAATTCAACCGACTACATTGACATTCAGATGCAAAATGGACGTTTCAGAACTCCGAAAACTGGCCAGAATCTTTATCTGACAGTTTCAGGGCATTCATCGAAACTTTCCAGGCGCAGTTTCATTTGAGCTTTTGATCTTTCAGTGTCGAAAAAGCGGCACGTATTTTCTGAAAGAAAGTATCAAAGACCTTCTCTCCCTTTTCCTTCTCTAATCAGATCTGCTAGATCTTAAATGAATCTTAATTTCACTGTCTAATGAGAGTGCTTCTCCTCCTGGATTCTTCGCCGACGCGTTCTTTTCTCATCCTCTGTGAACATCATCGGGACGAAAAAAGTGGGCGGTCGTGATGAGGCTGTTGCGATTGAGCGCCGCGCCGGTAAGCAATACGATTTTTCTTCGGAGCGCGACGCTCACATCGTGTATAAAAGTGCGTCAGCGTTCTCAGCTTCTGAATCATTCATTCGCTCTTTTCCCCCACATCTCATAGAAATGTCGGTCACCACGGCCACATCGGGAGCTCTCATTTTTTCGGGAGCTTCACTTTTGGTTTCTTTGTTTGCTGCTGCCTCCATTTATTCGCAAGTTAATTCTATCTGGACTGAGTTGGATAATGAAATCGACAGTTTCAAACTGCTCACCAATGATATCTGGGGAGATATGATCAATTTGGGAGCTGGTTCCGCTTCTAACCGTATTCGTCGTCAAGCCTACGGAGGCTACGGGGCTTCTGGAACCAGTGCTCCAGAACCACACTTCCCACAAGGAGACAAGGGACCACTCCCTGTTCCAGGACTTCCATTCGGACCAAATGTTTCCGGTGGTAACAACCGTTGTCAGTGCACTGTAGAGAACACCTGCCCACCTGGACCGGAAGGAGGAGAGGGAGAACAAGGTCCAGATGGAGAGGATGGAGTGGACGGAGTTCCAGGATTCGATGGACAAGACTGCCCAGATGTTGAACAACAACCATCTCAAGGTTGCTTCACTTGCCCACAAGGTCTTCCTGGACCACAGGGACCACAAGGAACACCAGGAATCCGTGGAATGCGTGGAGCCAGAGGACAACCAGGGTATCCAGGAAGAGACGGTCAACCAGGGATGCCAGGAGAGATGGGACCAACCGGATCCCCAGGAGATGATGGAGCACCAGGAGCCGCTGGACAAAAAGGAGATGATGCTGAGAAGCCAGTTGGAAGACAAGGACAACGTGGCCAATCAGGAGAGCAAGGACCAGATGGAACCGAGGGACCAGCCGGGAGAGATGCCTACGCTGGACCACCAGGAGTCGAGGGAGAGGACGGAGTTCCAGGATATCAAGGATCTGCCGGTCCAGATGGGTAAGCACTTTTATTTTCAGTTTGTAAAATTACCTTTTTTTCATGTAACCGAGGCAATTTCTAAATTTCAGAGAGGAAGGACCACGTGGACCAGCTGGACTCCCAGGAAAGGATGCCGAGTACTGTAAGTGCCCAACGCGTGATGACGGAGCCAACAACCACGGAGCTTATCGTCGCAAGCACAAAAGAGTTTACTAGACGACATGATATGTTTATATCTGACGGCGCAATCTCAATTTCTCAAATAAAATTTTTCAATCAATCGCTCGGTTTTTGAAGTTTATATCCCTACGGTCCACTCACTTCTCCACATTTCTCAATCCCAAAGGATCGAGTTGAGCTTCCAGATATCCATATCGGCGGAATGCGTTGATGAGATGAACACGTTGTGCACTCTCCGGTGTAAGACCTCCTGCAAAAGAACCCGAGATGCTCCTTTTCTTTGTTTAATCAACAGACCTTGGCTCTCAAAAACTCGTTTTGGCAGGTCGGGCAGGTGTCCAAACACGCCGTGTCCGGGACGATAAAACCGATGTTGTTGGTGGATTTGTTGTTGTGTGATCACTGTAAGAAGTGTGTTTTGCAAAGGCAAAGTTGGAAATTTCAATTTTTGAAGTTTTAGCATTATTTTTACATACAGTGCTGGCCAAAAAGGTATCAATTCTGGTGATTTTCAGTAAAAAAAAGTTTTATTTGAGCAGTTGGGGAAGTACTTTCAATTACCCGATTCGTCTGAACGTTAGTAGATGTATTAAGCAACAATAGAACTTCATTTTTGTAACTAGCATAGAGAAAAGTCACCAACATAGAAAACACCCAAGAGCCGCTTAATACTCCCATCAAGTTTCAGAAAAATCCGGCGATTGGAAAATGTATGTTCACTTGCTCAAAGTTGATCATTTTGCACTGAACACCACCAACGTTCATATTCTTTTTACTGGAACTGTAGGTTCTGGCCAAATCTAGAAACCTAGAAACACTTAAATGACGCATATTCTAGTGCACGAGACCTTTCGATATAATCACTTGGGTAATCAATTGCGTGTTAATAAGAAAGTATACAGTTCTCTCTCGTTTAGTTCTGATGCACCCGAGGTCACATTGTTTTGTCAACTGGCTCTCCGCATCCCTCACAAACAGGCCCACCGTGGGGTACATCAGGGAACACAAAAGAAAAGAGAGGGAGCAGTGTGTAGAGAAATACAATCGGAGAGTCAATCTAGCCGATGTTTGTTTGTCCATCTTGCTCCCGTAGAAGGCGAGAGCCACCTGACTTCTTGCTGGTGCGGGTCGATCGACGATCATTTTTCGTATATTCCATGTCTTTCTTTCGAACGTATTATTGATGTTTTCAAGAAAAACGTTCAATCAATATACAGTCAAATTTTGTTACTGACCGTAGGAATGAATATATGGTGATTTTCAGTCGAAACCGCCAACTTTAAGCTGTTAAAAAACGAGCTCACAGCAACTTTTGTATAAATTTCATGAATGTATTAGACGACGCTAGATCTTGCTTTTGTAGTTAACAATTTTCGACTGTAATTAAAACCAAATCAGTTAAGCTCGCTGATGTTTGAAATTAGAACTGATCCAATTGACTTCATTCTCATTATATTGACAAATAGCTAACTACAAAAATGAAAGTTTAGAGCTGCTTGATACACCCACAAAATTTGAGAAAAATCAAGCCATTGGAATCCACCTTTTCAACTCTTCGAATTGAAAGTTTTGCACTGAAAATCCCCTATTCGGGATATCATGATGGTGAGTATTGTAAATCAAACTAGTTCGAGAAAGTTTCTTCCGGAAGAATAGACACCCTTACAGCAGAAGCTCATTTTCTGTGTTATCAAGCGCAATAGTGATGTGTACAGGGGTGTATAATCCTATTCATTACCGTTGTGTGTGCCGCGTCATAATTTCAGCTGACACCGTGTCACAACAAATGAAACAATCTTGAATATACAAACAAGACTTTGTCTTTGAGTCTTGAATTGTGATTTTCGATGTTCTTGAATATTGAGATCTAGATCTGCAATAAGTATACGGTGGATCGTTGTATGAAGCTTGCCATCGTTCTATACCTTCGTTTTTCTTTCTTCCTAACAAAACATTTTGTGACTCGAAATATTTACTTTTAGGTTGTTTGGTTCGTAAAAAAGACGCTGCTTCTCTAATTCTATTCCCCCAACAAAGAAAAGAGTGTTCCGATTCAAGAGACGTGAGTAACTGCTAGGAGGAGCCACCCGATCGATGGTATCTTCGTAAAGTCGTGAATGCATTGTTCCCAACGCACAAGTTAAGAGTCGCTGTTAGTATTGTTGACGGAATGAATAATTACAATCAACCCCCGCCGCGACGGTCATCGTTCGACTTTGACGATGAGCCGCAGATGGTCAAGCTGGATTTGCCGTCTAATAAGGGTGGGCGGCAAAGAGGTGGAAATGGAAGGTGGGTGAAGCGAGTTTCGTTATTGAAGCTAATTGAGATTTTTGCAAGGTTTTAATATTGTGAATTTCAGACTGGAACTTCAGCCGTTATCCGAGAATACGCTCAACATGTTTGCCTGTCTAGTCGCGTAAGTGTTTTTTGCAAATATTCTTAAAATAAACTAACACTAGTACCGTTTTCGTAAAGAAACAGTTCAAAAAATCATCTTTTGTAATAAATTGTTCAGTATATTCAGGTGTCATTACACTATGTTACAGGGCTACAATTGCAACACTAGCTATCATTGGGTTGGTAATCACATTTTTCGTCTTGGCTTTGAAATAAAAAAACGAAATGCTGCTACAACAAAGGCAAAATAAACTCAAAATCTCAATTCTTCTACCTAATAACAATACTTGTTTTCTCCTCAACACATGTAATATATTTCTGAATAAATATACCTTTTCTTATTGATCCACCCGCCGATCTCCACATCATGAACTGCCTCCGTCCGCCAACAGTATCTGACCTGTACAATAGAACAGAATTTAAAGTCGAGTTTCGAGAAAATATATGTGAGAGATAGAGGAAACGTCACGTGGGGGAAATGCGCCCGCCTATCTCAATCTATCGCAAGTATCTTCAGAAGAAAAGAACACAACACAACGTCGAATGGTTCTTGCTGATGCTGATAATAATTACAGCTTCATTTAGTTTTAATCAAGAAAATATGACAATGTCTTTGCAAAATGCTGCATGAATAAAGAGATTAAAACGAGGAACGGGAGGTTGGATTGAAGTTGAGATGCTTGTTGAAAGTTTCCGCTTTCTCACTCAGGGTTTTTTGACAGCAGCTCGTTGAATCGAAGTTAGAACCCTGGAAAAAAATTGAGAATACGGAGAACAAGGGCTGAGGGTATTTGAAGCAAATAACTTACGGGTTGGAGCCGGAACTGGTGCAGGAGATCCAGAGTGTTGTTGTTGCATTTGTTGCAAGTATTGCTGCGTTGTCATGATTCCACTTGGCTGTTGAGCAGGAGTCACGGTTCCATACGGTGCCTGCAAGTAGATGATGGCATTTTGATGTTTGACCTTGTCCTTTCAACGTTGCAAGTCGCCCGATGAGGCCACGCAGAGAGAAAGAATGAGTCAGAATGGTTCAACAGACAGAAAACTGGGTGTTACTTACCGACGGTGGCAAGGCAGAGGCGTACGGAGCTGATTGAACGGCATATGGAGCCTGAAAATTAGGTTTCTGACACTGAAGAAGCTAACAATGAACATACTCTCAAATTAGAGGCCACAGCGTAAGGAGCGCTGACTGGGGCGAGAGGTGGTGGTGCAGTCGGTTGATAGGAGACTGGTGCTCCGGAGAGTCTGGAAATATCGAATTCAGTAATAAGCGTGAATGAGATAAAGTTCTGGGAGCTTTTCAAGAGAATGGCGACGATGACGACGACGGTAATGAGAAGAACTGAAAGTTAACGGACTTTCAGTGCGAAGATCACGGTACGAAAATGAGCGGCGAGTTCAGATAGTGAATAATTATCATAGTACGGTTTAAATTTTCAAATTGAACGAGAAAAATTTTTGAAAAAAAGAAAACTTCGTCGAACTGCGGCGCTGAAAAGTAAAAAAAGAAAACTCGTAAAATAGCAGTACTGTGTAGCACCAGGTGGAGCAGATGCAACTGGAACCGGGATGGCTGAGTTCGTGGAGAGCGCGAATCCTGCAGTTGATCCATGCTGCTTCGCTTCCATTTCCTTGAGAAGACGATCACGGTAATATACGTAACGTTGACGAGAAAGTTGGTATTCTTGGTACAAATGTTGAAGATCTCTGTAAAATTCACAGGTAACCAATGCTGAAAAGGGACGTGAGACGATTTTCGAGGACACGAGAAAACATATGCGACATGTTTAGGAAAAAAAAATACTTTGCGAACTTACGGATCGATTGGTTGTGGGATTTCGGGCTCCACCACAGCCTGGGGTGCAAACGCAATCCGTTTTGGGATATCAAGAAGTGGTTCGGCAGGCCGTTTTAGTCCCGCCACTCCAGCAGTCAGATCGATTTTGATCACACCACTACTGAAAATTCATTATTGTGCTGGAAAAGCTCTCAATATCCTACTCAGTTTTCTGACTATTCGACGGGTCTTGTGGGCATTGTGGAGTACGATGATCATCCGATTGGCATCTGAAGCAACGATTCGGCATTCCTGGAGTTGGGCGCAACTTCGAAGTCGATTTTTTAATGTTGACAACTTTTCCTTCGATTGTGTAACCAGTCAAACGAGTAATTATTGAATCCACATCGTCCTCTTCGATATGCTATAATCATATACTGTGATAAAAATTAGATCGAGAAATCTCACCACAAAAGCATAATTTTTCACAATATCACATTCGGTGACTTTGCAAAATGGCTGAAAAACCTGCTTCAGCTTATTTGAGTCGACGTTATCGGGGAGGTTCCCAACGAACAATTTAGATGGCATCTGAATTCGAACCAATTTTTGGCAGCTCTTCAGCAAGAACAACGTAAATATTTAGAGGGCTATAACCGCGAAATAGCGACAATGGTGAAAATAATTTAATCGGCATTGATTTATTCATTGCGAATGCGAATCAAAATTTGGGAAGGAGGAGAGTGATTCAAAAATGAAGAAAAAAGTTCAGGAAGGAAGGAAGACCATAAAGCCAAATAGAATAGCCGATTTGGGAGAGAAGGATAATGTGAATAAATTACAGAGTGTAATGTAATGAAAAGGGAAGATCCAAGTTAACACAGTCTGTAACGATAAGAGAATTACTGTTGTCCAGCTGGATTCTGGTTTTCGGCGTTGTATCGGTCCTTCTCGCGCAACAAGAAGTTGGCCAAGAACTCGATTGGGTTTTCCGGACGATCCTTAGCGAGAGCCCCGAGTCCTTGAAGAAGAATCGGTACGACAGTCGAGTCGAGATACTGACGAGTTGGGACCGTAGCTCCACCGCGTGGAGCAGCAGACTGAGCGCCAGTTTGTTGTCCCCCGTTGGCGGCGAGAACGTTCGATGGAGCAGTCGTGTTCTCAGTAGTCTCCGTTTCTGGAGCTGGAGTAGCTGGTGCCGCTGCTTGAGCTGGAGCTGGAGTCTCGGCAGTGTCCATCTTTTCGACCTGAGATAACAAAATCCAAATTGAAACATTATTCCCATGAAACTATTTAACTCACTGTCGCGTCAGCAGAAGCAGTTTGATCGGCCATTGTTCGTGGTTGATATCTCAAATTTGAAAAGTCTGTGAGAAAAAACCTTACAACTAATTTGAAGATATAATAGAACTTGCGAAACACTTGAAAAGTGCACAGGACAATACAAATACAATATGCCAGCCACGGCGAAAAGGAAAACATCGATTATGCAAATAGCTGCCTCAACAGTTGTGTTTTTGAATTATCTCTAGAAAATCGATGCTCTGTGCGACACGCGAGGAATAGAAACGGCGGCAAGTGATAACGAAAACGCCATAAGCATAAAAATTAACCGAAAATTGATTCGAAAAAGGAACGCTCTCGAGGTGCGAGACGCAGAGAAACCATGCAACGGTGTAAACACATCGACGCAAAATTGCAGACTTGCGGATATGCCCGCTCAAAATACCTTTTTTGTTGCAGTTTTGGATGATCGCATCAGTGAATAACATAAAAAATAGAATGGTGGAATTCGCAATTTTTTATCGAGACGATAACTTTACAATCGCAAGAAGTCTGGTTCAAGTTGTGTTCTATCGCTTTAAACTCGCTACAGAAGAAAATTTTGCGATTTGAAGGCGATGTTAGTACAGTCTCGATGCGGAAACCAGGTTAAAGTGGGAGTTGAGCAACAATGTTTTCCGGATCGTGAATAGAAAACGCAAAAATATTATTCATAAAAATATCTTTCTTATATATAATCCGCTAAAGGTTTGTCCATCAGTGGCTTGGTCAGGATGTCCGCATTCACGTTCCCGATAGAGAGTGACAAGTTCACGAAATTATTGTTTCAAATTATCAAACTTTTCCATGTTTCTTTTCGAAAAGTTACGCGTAAATTGTAAACGCGCCGGAGGCGCCCAGCTATGCTGGTATATTAACTATAAATACCAAACACAAATCTTTACTATTAACAAACGCAAAATTCTGTGTGTCTGTGTGTCTGTTTGTGTCCTGTCTCCCGCCCTAGCGAAGTCCCCACTGGACCAAATTTTCCCAAAATTTCACAGGTTATCAGGAATGGGACCTGAATGATGCCCGTCTTTTTCGATTTTCGATTCATCAAGAAATGAGGTCACGAGGACGTAAAAACCTCATTAATCTGTAGTTTCAATTATGAAAGAGGAGAGTGACGAGTTCACGGAATTAATTCACACATTTTAAAAAATTTCACGTTGGCCCGAAGGGCCCCAGAGGGGCATGCCCCTCTGGTTTAAATTACTTCCGCACGGAATGATAATAAATTCCGGTAATTCAGAAGAAAGGTTTTAACGAGCGTAGGCTTCACTTCATTGATGAACTTCATCGCCGAGAAATCAAAAAATATTGTAATTTTCCCAGTCAATCAGGAATCAGAATTCCTCATTAACCTTCAGAAGAGTCTTCCATCGATATCAAAAACATACTTAAACTTATTCGACATTCTGTGCTAGCCGGCGGATCTCCTTCCTTGCTCAGTCTTCTGAAGACCATAGATGTGATGATTATCGAGAATCCACTTGATCGTGTTGCAATTGAAGACCTCAACGCCCCGTTTGAGATGTGTCTCTCCTTGCTGATGAAGCACGCGGCACCGAAGTCCGAGAAGGAATCTGCGAGTCTCAGAGACTTTCTAATTGCCTTCAAAAACTCTGCCTATTGCATTGCTCACCCATCTATACTTTAATTTTACCAAAAATTGGATACCTCCATTATCGAGCTCTCTTCTAGAAGGATGGTAAGATGCTACTAGCATCTCTTTCAAAATTGATATATATTCAGAGAGTCCCAATCCGAATCGTCAATCGCGCCATGACTGACATTCTCAGCTACGTTGTGTCATAAAAAATCTTAAAGTGTTTACCATTATGTGTTTGAATAAAAAATTGTTGCAATCTTTCGAAAACATAATAGTCAAGAAGTCGCAGGGTCCGTAACCTTTTCGAAAATCTCGAGTCTCTGAAACAATGACGACACAATTGACTTTAGTTTGGAACCGAATTCGAAGTGTGTTACATAACTCAACATTGCCAATTAGATTACACCACAGCGATGGGGAGTATCAGCAATAGGAGCGAATGGCCGTACCATGGTTGAACAAACCGAATCTGCGTCTCTTCCTTTGGTAGTGGCATTATGTCTGAATTTGAGAAAGAGAAGTAGTGCACTCATTAGTGGCACCGTCTCATCTTTCTGACTAGAATCCTATTCTTTCAGAATCCACAATACGTTTGCCTAATGTACACATACAGTAATTTAAAACTATTTCGAACCATATCCAGCGGACAACATTGCTACTCTGTTTCATTATTTACGTTCAATTTGTTCCCGAAGGGCGGAGGAGCAAGAGTTGAAGATTGAACTGCGTTAGTGTTTTGACGTTAACAGACATGATGAGATGACAAATTGAAAGATTTTGAGGTGTGAGGAAAAGAAAGAGAAATGAGAGTGAGAGCAGACATCAGAAGGAGGGGAGAAGCACAAAACGAGTAGAATGGATAAGTGAGTTGGCATCTCACTTTTGTCACCTCCTCAACTCGTCGCCTCTCCACTTTGATTTTCTATCCTGGACCTTCAGGTCACATTCTACACTCTTGAACATTTTACGTGTTTTGGGTTTTCATCTGAACACAGAAAGTTGTTTTGATTCGACCCTTCGAAGAGATGATAATATACTCAGGTGGATGTGAAATTACCTCTGCCAGATTTTATTAAAGTTATGTCGCGTACAATCAAGCAAATTCGAAATTAGGTTCATTCTAATGCAAATTTCAAACTTTTTGGACCCATGCTCTTCAATGCGACATATTTTATTTGATTATGATTTTCGAAAAAGTTGTCAACTACAAAAATAGAGATCTAGAGTTGCTTAATAAGCACACAAACTATCAGGAGAATCAGACAGTTGGGAACCATTTTTCCAGCTGCTCAAAGTTGTCCATTTCGCACTACAAACCTTCTAGCTTGATATACTTGTGAGCGGTACTGTACATCACTGATTACCAACGAATCTTTTTTCTTTTTGAAATCAAAGTTCATGCCCATCGTCAGTTTTTGCACCCAAAACTTTCCCTTTCTTGCTGAAAAATCTGAAGTAATTAATAAATTAGAAACAAGGAAGCGTCTCTGTTTTTCCTTCCATCCTGGAATATTCAAAAAAAAAAGAACTGAAAAAGCTGAAAACTACGATATTGTAGTGTTACCCAATCACCATTCAAAATATTATTCCATTGCTTTGAATGAGACGACTCTCAGGAATACGAATTCATTCGAAAGAAAGGAAATCGTACAATCGCTGATAATTGAGAATTCGCTCTCGAATCTCTCTCGTTTTATGAATTATGTATTACTCTTTACATTTTGTTACTCTTGTTCCTCAGAAGCTCACAGCAGAAGAGCAGAATACATCAAACATCTTCACTTTTTTTTTTCGTTCCTCCCACAGGAAAAGTGGCCGTATTGAATTACCGACAGATGGGAACTTTTCAACTTTTCTCCATCATTTTCTTACTTTTACATTTTCTTTCAAATAGGATATTACTTTCTGATATCACCACCTTTTTGTCTCGAAACCTTGATCTAAACTTGATACATTTTAGTTGCTCCCTCTCCTGTAGATCAAAATTTGTTCTCCTCTTGTCTTTTCAAAAGTTTAATCAGGTTTCCTTTCTCTTACAGAACAAAGTTTTGTTTTACTTTTTTCCCCAATTTCTTCAAGAATATCGGCAAACAAAAATTGTTTCCCCAACCAAAGCGTGAGCACGCGCCGAGCCAAACGGCATGTGCTCTTACTCTCATTTTTCGATTACTTTCATCTCATAAAACAGTTTTGTTGACAACCTGACAAAGTCAACGGGTAAATGTTTGGATGGCTCACTACCACCCGGGATTAATCGAATTCAAAATCGACGGGTGGCTGCTTGTTTGTTCACTTATTGGATGGCACACTGATCTATTTTTGCTCCGAAGAGACCTCCTGATGTGATTAAGAATGTCACAGAAAGTATCTGACAAAATATTGACTTGGTGTCTAGAAGGAAATTACAAAAATATGGTTTCCTTGGAAGTACATGCTCATCCAAGTATTTTGTTTTTCTACTGATCATCTTTTTTTGTTTGTCGGATCCTTTTTTCTCACAAGGCAAAAAAAAAACGCAAGAATAGAAAAATAAGCCTCGTTGAGAATCGGAAATAAACAATTAGATGAACAAGTGTTCACTCTTCTACTATTTCCACAAGATATACTATTTTTCTGTTTTTCAATAGAAAGAATATCTCAAGTTTCAGTTGAGAGCTCATATCCTCTCCCATTGGATCACTGTGCACAGTCACACTTCTCTTCGGCACGGACAAACAAAAAAGTGTGCCAAAAAAAGTAAATGTTAATACGGACTTGGTTTGAACTTTTCGATGACCTTTTGGTTTAGATTGGGCAGGAAGAGAGATGTTATAGCGTTTAAATTTTGGTCCTCACCTCCGAAAACTTCCATATTTCATTCATCTGTTAGACCGTCACCACCTTCCCGTCACTTCGACCTATTTTATCTTAGTGCCTGTCACAGCTATCCACAAGTTGATAACTTTTACTGGAACAGAGATGAATTTGTTCGAACTTGCTGGAAGGATATGTCGGTCTATTAGGGGAAATGCAATGGCTTGGAGGAAACGAAGCCAACATACAGTATATCAAATCTCAATTTCTGATCCTTGAACATCTAAACAAGTTCAAAAACCTCAAAAGTTCAGGATCAGCGCCGAAGGGTTCTTCGCTAAACAATCGTTTCGCAACTTTTTAGTCTCATTCTCTCCTCAATAATTCGCAAATAACGTGTTTACTCACTATTTTTTGCATAGTCTCTTGTTCGATTCCTACAGACCAATCCAAAATGCCATTGGAAATGACCCGAATGACGGTGCACTTGACAACCAACCGGTATGAGTAATCCACAAATAATCGAGAAAAGATCAACATGATTTCCCCTTCCTGTTCTTCACACCTTTTGGCAGTTAGGGGGATTCTCTGAATTCTTTACTCTTTTTTTCCTCGCTTCTCTTTTTCTTCTCTTAGCCCCGACTCTACAAGTTTACTATTTACAGGCTGCGCAAACAAACAAAAGAGAGAGAGGTGGAGAAGTCAAGCGACCTAACAATCCCACCCCTTTCGGTCTGGATCTTTTTATTTTACTTTTCACATTTCACTCAGTTCGCTTTTGCTTCCAATCATGACCTCGTCTCTTGCTATTTGCCTTGTTTTGGCCCTTCTTTGCATCGTTCCATTTGCTGATTCTATTCGGTGTTACGATTACACGAGCACCAATTTGGTCAAGTCCAATATGAAGACCTGGGTGAGTAAAGAGATTAAAACCCAAAATCAAGATTCCAGAATCAGAATCCCTGCATTAGAACCTTGACACTTCTATTATGCTTTCCTCGACTCTTTACATTTCCAGGTCGACTGCCCAATGGATGCTCAATACTGCTACAAGAGTTATTTGGAATCCAGAGACTTCAACAATGACAAAACCTATGTCGAGGGCAGAGCTTGTGGATCATCCAACCTTTGCATTGTGAGCATTCTCAACACATCCATATATTCCATTCTCTCTCTATTTTCAGCAAAACGGTTGCGTCGGAACCAACACCGACAAGGCCTGCTGCTGCCGTGGTGAACTCTGCAACTCGTCGTCTCTCGCCAAACTTACCGTATCCCTTTTGACGCTGTTGGCTGTCTACTTCTTCAAAAACTGAATCATAATCCTTTGCTCTGAATCTGTCTATTTTCTTATCTCGTGCTCAGGTGCTCATCTGGCTCTCTACAATTGTATCTACCCTTACGAATCCACCCATTGACCCAATTTTTCTCCCATTCCGCTCATTTTCGGACACGAAACTCAAAATTCTGAAGAAACCTAAAGAATCGAATTCATGCCTTAAGTGTCCTTATTTTTTGTTAGATAACTGTAAATAAACATGTATTTTTAATTGACGATTTTTCATTAGTTTGTACAGCCTATAAACTTTCCAAAAGAATGGATGTTTGGTGTGCTAAAAAAGAAGAACAATTGAAACAGATGATTCATCTCTATTCAAATGGATTCTTCTCTCCTGAAATAGTGAATTTAGATGTCATAGAAGTAACAGAGGCAACCGATGAATTATCGAAACTTCCAAACATTGAGGAATGAGCGTCCCCTGGAGCCACAGAGCAGTCCTTTGCCACGAACTGCCATTCTTTCGGATCAAGACCAATGAATCTCATCACGGCTTCTCTGTATGGTCTTATCAGAGCGATGGCTAGAAGTGGATTGAAAACTGGCACTAGCACTGCAAAAAGGAGAATGCAACTTTCCAAAACGGGAGAATGGATCAGTTTGAGTTGACCCAGTAGGAACGCCATTGTTGAAAGTGAAAATGCCATGGGAATGACGGCTTGAACTGTGAGAGCCTGGAATATTCATTTGAATCAACTCAATCATTTTTCCCCTCTTACCAGTGTCAGCTGTCTATGTTTTTCCCGAACTTCCGGACGCAATATAGCATTTCGCAACTTGCTGTGAATCTTCCGTCGGAGAACATGAATTAAGGCATATCCAGGGATGATGGGAATCAGCATGAGCAAATATGAAAATAAGCACGGGAAATCTCTAAGATCCACATGTCCATTGACGATAACATCCTTCAGTTGATATTCTGGATGATGGATTTGAACCAGAAGGCGAACGTCGTCTGGTTTGTTGTTGTCAATGAGTATGAAAATTGCTTGGAAGAAAGAAGGGAAATATGCGAGGAAGATGAGAAAAATGAGTTGCTTTGGTTTTGGATAGCGCTCCAAGAGAACATAGTAACGAAATGCTAAGCAGAGAATAAGAAGATGAAAAGAGAAACAATGGAAATGGAGTTGTAGACTGTAGCCAAGGAAGCAGGACCAGTTACTCAGATACTTGCAGATTCCAGTTGAAGCTATTCCAAGAGTCAATCCACTTGGGATTGGTCTAAAAGGTTTTGGGTCATTCAACGTCCACGTGATTCTATCCATCTGTTTTCACTAACCTCGATTGACTGAAAATATCAAACAGACAAGCCAATGTATCAGCACACCCTCTTACTGAAAGCAAAATTGAGAAGGTTCCAATAGATTTTGGAGTATAGAAGACCGTTAAAAACAGAAAAATTGTGTTGAATAAAACTCCAAGAACGGCAAGAACAGTGTGTAACACGGACACTATCAAGGCGAACATTTCTGTTCAAACGAAGTCTTTTTCAGCTTTATATATTTATCGGAACTTCCGATTCGTGTTATCTATGGTTGTCCTAAAACTAACTTTTTGGCTGTGGGAAGAACGGGAAACGAATTTCCGTTTGTTTTTTCGGTTGTAGACGGACTAGATTCCGGATGCCTTGGTTTCTCTATCAAGATGATATTAGAGAAATGTGGACGATCTATAGCAAAAATTCTGTTAGATAGTCACCCCTGATTGAATTTGAATTCCAGCCTTTAATATAGTGTTACCCCAGACTACATCCGAACGATAGAGTGCAACGACACTCTAATAGAGTTTTTGGGCGTATTGTGAAGAAGAGGTTCAGAGATGTACGGATCTATTCATTCGTGTCTCCTGTAGATGAAGAGGCTTCGTTGACGCAGCTCGCTTCGCCCACTGTTTTATGAAAATGAACGTTTTGGGTTTGAAAATCTGGACGCACAATTAGGTTCCATTAGAAGGGATCTCTTGAAACCACTTGGTAGCGTGATAGGGGGTTCAGGAACCCCCTATACGTTGTTTTACATATCTCTAGTGAGGAGCTGAGGAACCCCTACGTTCGGACGTAGTCTGGGCTAACACAATATTAGAGACTGGAATTTAAATTCAATTAGCGGTGACTATCTAACAGCTGCCGTGAACAGAAGCGTTGTTTGACTATCAGTTTATTTTTCGAACAACCGCGCACAACGACGCTCCGAAGTAACAATGTGCGCGCAGTTTGAATTTTTGTTTTTATTTTGTTTTTTATTAAATTTCTGTGTTTTTTTTTCTCGTTTCATTTCCAGGTCTCCACTTTCAAAAGGACAAAGGCAGTTTTTTCTTAAGTAGTTATATTTTGATAATTATACATTCATTGAGATGATTCTTCAAGCTGAAACCTTTAACCGAACTTGGCAGTATTTGCAGAAACTCATCAGTTATGTCAAAATGTCTTTCGCAAGTGATTTAATTACCAATTATGATTGCCGACATGTTGTTGTTGTGCGATGGAACAATGGAGACTTGTCGAATGTTGGAGCCAGTGCAAAAACTGTAGTTCGCTTCATCGAGCAAGTAGGATTCAAGATTGGAAACAGGGTGAGCAAGAACTTCAAAGAAAATTCAAAATCCTTCATCTTCAGGACAGAATTGGATATTCCCCAACTCCTCGTCTCCCAGAACAGTTTGTCATACTCCCTATGATTTCTGATGAAGAAGCGAAACGGATTTGTACTGCCTCGGTGGAGAAAGGCTTTGGAATTGGCACTGTAGGTTCGATATCAGTAGAATTCTTACAAATTCTGAACTTCAGACAAGAGTTTACATGACTCCTCTCATCGGAAAAAACGGAATCCGTTTGCGCGATGGAATAGATTTCATGAATATTTCGCAAGAACACTTCACCAACGCAGAAGTTCTCGATCTTCTCGCAATCACCATTCGTTTGGAACTGCCAGAACGATTGGAAGCGATAGAGAGTGGTTTCAACTTGATCAAACAAGGGCTATCCGAGCTCATCGAAAACGCTTCTTGCGAAGTGTTCGGATCCTTCGCTTCGAATGTTCGGCGCACAGGATTTTCTGATATTGTATGCTTGATTTCTTAACACTTTTCTATCTGAAATTCATGTATTCAGGACATCAATGTTCAAGCATCACTGAAACCAGGTGAAAAACCCGTGAGACCTCGACAACTGAAGCAAATAAATGCATATCCCAAAGTAAGGAGTTAAATTGGTTTACACCTAAAAGCCAATTTCTTTCAGTCTCTAGCTAGTCATCCTCTCACGAAAGCTGAGCTAGAAGCATTCCCACGAGAAGAAACAATCAAGCTCCTTCATCGTTGTTTCAGTGGAAACGAAACTTTCAGAAAGAAGTTTGAAATTAGCTATGTGGTCGCTCGGACTCCAATTTTGATTTTCAAAACTATTTCAGCAGAAGGAATCAATGTAAGTAACAACTACAGGGATAACCAGAGAAGTTCCAATTTCAGGTGGCCTATGATGTTTCGGTGTGCAATCAGTTAGGCGTCGACAAGGCGAATTTGCTGGATGAATTCATTCTAAAAGACAAATCGCCTGAGAACAAGATGAAAAACGCGATGCTGTTCATTGTTTACTGGGCCAGATCGAACAAGTTACTTCCGGGATCATATCCGGTAAAAAAATTCAATTAGTTTATTTTGGTGATCGAAAACTTTTCAGGATGAGAAGCTCGAAACCAAGACAAACCTTAACTCCTACATCATTAACCAATTAATCATTCATTTCGTCCAAGCTTACACTGAAAGGATTCTCGTTCATCCTCAAGCAAAAGCGGGGCTCCGTGTGGATGATTATAACTTTGACACGATGTTCACGGATCACAGCAAGTTCTTGAGCGAGTTCTTCAAGTATTACGCAAGCTTCGATTTCACGACAAAGGCGATTTATGGCAAGCAGGCAATGCTGAAGTAAACTGAAGATATGCGTTTCGAGAACTCATCACAATTTTTCAGAAAAACAATGATTGATGTTCATGGTGCCAAAATGTCGCCTCTGATGATGATGGATCCTATGGACTGCACTCACAACATCTCAGCGAAAGTTACCGACGAGGCGGTCAAGCTCCTAAACGGTCTGATCAGGAACACACTATACATTGTAATAAACACGGCCGTACCGATGTATTTATTATAAGTTAATTTCAGTTGAAGCAGAAAAACTTCCGCGTCCACTTTCTGCTGGAAACGAATCAAACCGCAGTCGCCATCATGAAGGGAAGAGAATCTACAATCAACGTGACCACAAAGATCGTAGAAGGACGCGAAGTCAATTATATGTCTGTGCAACTTCCAAGTATCATAAAAACTTCGGATGAAATGATGTTACTGCTGAAAAGAATACTCCGTTTTGACGTTAGCCAAGATTATCAAGGTCCCAGTACCTATGACTTGTTTAATAAAATGGTGAGAAAACATTGCATGTTTCAAAATGAATTGTTGTTTCAGGGTATTATTTTCTCCGTCCAGTCGAAATCATGGATCGGTCGTCGAAACAAAAAGCGGCAACTGAAGAACGCTCGTAGTGATCTCACGCCTCTTCAACTGGATGTGATGTGTAGTGATACTTATCCGTATGAAGATGCAGTTATCGCAGAATTGCGCGTTGTCATGGGAAACGTTCAGCAAATCAACACGAGATTTGTATATATTGAAATGCTGAAGGGGCAAGTTTCCGAAGTTCGGGACGCTATGCACTATTTGATGGATCAGTTTCTGTACAACAACCTCGAAGAGTTAACAAAGAACGGAATTCTGAGCATCGCCAATATTCCATCCGGGGACACCCTCGTACCTTCAAGCACCTGAATTACACTTTTTTCCCCATATTCCATTTGTTTGTAAGATTCCGGCGTATTAATGTTTCCCCTTGTCGCAATATCATTTTTTTGTCACCCAGTGATAATTTCCTCTTCCCATCTCGCTGTTTCTCTG
This sequence comes from Caenorhabditis sp. 40 LS-2015, assembly GCA_900536305.3. Lineage (NCBI taxonomy): Eukaryota > Metazoa > Nematoda > Chromadorea > Rhabditida > Rhabditidae > Caenorhabditis > Caenorhabditis tribulationis. The sequence goes on along the minus strand of LR545223.1, from coordinate 68,286 downwards.
TGGGTCCCGCTTAAGTGATAATTTCTTCGTTAGAATGTCTTATCTGTTTTATTTCATGTCAACGTTCTCATATTGCAAAGTTTGCATCGGTTAAAACAAGTTCGGTGAATAAATATCGGTTTGCTTTTCTTGTTTCTGTGAATTTTCATGGTAGAAGTACCTGGCCATATTTCCCAAGCGTAGAACTTTTTAAAAGTATTTATTTTGCAGATGGAAGACAAGGGTTCCCAACGAGCATTGCTGGCTCAAACTGTCAATGAAATCGTCAAACTTCTAATTGATGCTCATAACCAGAAGAAAGATGTTAACTTGAATCGGCTGAAATGCATAGTAAGGATTGAGACTCACAAGATTCACTTGATTGATTTCATTTCAGGTCGCGCAGAAGAATGGCCTGAGTTTTCAACCAAAACTGGTTGATATCATCGCTGGTGTCCCAGCCGACTACAAAGATATACTCCTCCCAAAGCTGAAAGCTAAACCAGTTCGTACCGCTTCTGGAATCGCTGTCGTCGCTGTAATGAGCAAGCCTCACCGCTGTCCCCATATCAATTTCACTGGAAACATCTGTGTTTATTGTCCCGGAGGACCAGATTCCGATTTCGAGTACTCCACACAAAGTTATACTGGATATGAGCCGACAAGCATGAGAGCAATCCGAGCGAGATATAATCCATACTTGCAAACGCGTGGACGACTGAATCAGTTGACGCAACTGGGTCATTCTGTTGACAAAGTCGAGTTCATTGTGATGGGAGGAACATTTATGTCACTTCCCGAAGATTATCGGGATTTCTTCATTCGAAACCTCCATGACGCTCTCAGCGGACATACTTCAGCCTCAGTCGAAGAAGCCGTGGCCTATTCGGAAAGATCCAAAATGAAATGCATCGGAATCACGATCGAAACTCGACCAGACTACTGTCTACCTCGACATCTGAACGATATGCTTTTGTACGGATGCACTCGTCTGGAAATCGGTGTGCAATCGACGTATGAAGATGTGGCAAGAGACACTAATCGAGGTCACACCGTCAAGTCAGTCTGTGAAACATTCCATATGGCGAAGGACACTGGCTACAAAGTGGTGATCCATATGATGCCAGATTTACCGAACGTTGGTTTGGAAAGAGACAAGGAACAGTTCCTGGAACTATTCGAAAGCCCTGCCTTCCGACCGGATGGTCTCAAACTGTATCCAACGTTGGTTATTCGTGGCACGGGATTGTACGAACTTTGGAAAACCGGAAGATATCAAAGCTACCCACCATCAGTTCTTGTCGATCTAATCGCCACTATTTTGTCACTCGTTCCTCCCTGGACACGCGTGTACCGAGTCCAGAGAGACATTCCGATGCCATTGGTTTCATCAGGTACTGCATTCGTTGAAGCATGTTTGATACAGTAAAACTTTCAGGCGTCGAGCATGGAAACCTTCGTGAGCATGCGATGGCAAAAATGAAAGAACTTGGTCTAAAGTGTCGTGATGTGAGAACAAGAGAAGTCGGAATTCAAGAAATTCATAACAAAGTTCGTCCCGAAGACGTTGAGCTGATTCGAAGAGATTACACTGCAAACGGTGGTTGGGAGACATTCATTTCGTATGAAGATCCAAAACAAGATATTCTCATTGGACTTCTCAGATTGAGAAAAATCTCTGATAAGGCTCATAGAGCGGAGCTGAAGGTAAATTTGGACTCGTTCGTTTCACTGCCAAACGCTCCATTTTCCAGGGAAATGTCTCTGTTGTTCGCGAACTACACGTTTATGGATCCGTAGTCTCGGTTGCTGACCGTGATCCGAAGAAGTTTCAACATCAAGGATACGGATCTCTTTTGATGGAGGAAGCCGAGAGGATCGCCAAAGAAGAGCATGGATCGGACAAAATCGCAGTTATCTCGGGAGTCGGAACTCGCGATTATTATCGAAAGCTCGGATACGAGTTGGACGGTCCTTACATGAGCAAAAAACTTGTTGATTAATATATTGTTATGACGTTCATTGTTTTGTTATCTATAAAAATCACTTCGTTATCTTGAATGTGTTTCCCTAAAGTCAGGGTAAGAAAGATACATATGACTTGTTAAAAAAACATCATGAAGCTTTTTTGGAAAGAAAAACTTGAGAAAACATTTATCAGTATTTTGTAGTCCCTCTCATTGAGAATGCATGAGAAGTTCGCTCTCATTGAGAAGAACATCCAACTGTGTTTCAGTTTGCTTATTCCCAGAAACCGGACATTTTTTTCGTCAGTGTTCATGAGTGCTCGATCTGAAAAATAAACAATGACCTTTGTAGTTTGAACAGTTCTATTATTTTCCCTTTCTTCAGATCATCTTCTAAGACATCAGAGATGTTTAGAAGATGTACTGCAAATAAATTAATTAGAAAGTCCTTCGGTTGTCCTGGATTAACCCGGGGAATTCCATTCAATTCACCCACTCGTTTCCTTTCTCGTTTTTCTTCAAATGATGAAAATGACGACGCCTTCGTCTTACTCCTTTTTCTTTTCTCAGACTTTTTCGAAAATCTCAACTTTCTTCTCTGCTTCCTAACAAGCATGATTCACAAATGACCAAAACAATAGAGCAAGTGAAAACCGTTTCTCCCAAAAACGGAAACTCAATCAGTGTTCCATTAAAAGATGAATATTCGGGCAGTCAATGTGGTGCCCGGGGACGAAAATTGGATTCCAATTTCCTCTTTTCCCTCTTTGAAAATTTGCTCTCGCGTCAGTCAACGAGCAAAAAGTTATTATTACCCTTCTATGTTTATCCTTTTTCTCGGAGTTGTACTGCAAAGTTTTTCCTCATTGACGGTGTCTGAATAATGCATTGAATTTGTGAGAGGGGATATATTGCACGCACATCTCTTATGATCTCATTTGACTCGTCACTGAAATAAATTGCCCTGCAGATATTGATGACTGTTTATAACCAAAAAGGTCTTCTTCCTCATCAAATTAAACAAGATTATCTGAAATAACTCTGCGTTCCTGAAACTCCAACAAGGAAATTCCTTGTTGAGGTGAACTTTTAATCATAGTGCAGCTAGAAACTATCCTATAGATGTAGATTCTTAACCGAAATTCGGCGAAATGCTAACGAGATTCAAGTTATGACAATTTTGACCCTATAATGAAGGATATCGCAAAATGTCAGTAGTGTTAGCTTTGAGGATAATTTTCACGGTCAGAACTCGACGAATCTCGTGCGAATTTCGACATTTTTTATTGTAGATTTTCAATCTGTAAAGTCGATTCCACCTTGATCCACATTAAGAAGAAAAATATCACCCAGAGGAGCCGAAGACTCCCATTGTAAGAGAAATGGTTTTCTAAGCAAGTTCATTATTTTCAAAAATCGGATTCCAAGTCTAGCCCTTGAATAAAAAAGGTTCACCTAGAAACTCTGTCACTACACTCGTCACACCACAGAGGAACCACAGAAAGTACTCACAAATTCAATTATCAGAATACGTCTTCAACGCAGATCTCAAAGTTCTCACCTGCATACGTATATAGTGTACGACTACTCGTTTCCACTCTTATTTTTTGTTGCCAAAAACAAAGAAGGTGCTCCGTTCAAGGTCTACTGCATTCTCCTGCAATTATTTCTTCTATGTGTGCTCATTCTCCGGTTCTCCCTCATTATCAACCCACTTATTCTGGAACATAAACCCAGAGACCCCCTCCCCACCCCTCCAGAAACACTTGAAACACGCCATCAGCTCACTGACTCGGTTTCACACATTTTTTGAATACCCCCGCCAGTGTTGCTCTTTTGCTTTTCACTTTTCACTTCGAAATGAATTTCTCTCTTGAGAGATAAACTTGAAGAGACAAGAGAACATCACTTTTACAAACTGAACAACTTCTTCTTTGTTGAAGTTTTCTGAGGTTTGTTTCCTTAAACTTCAGCTTCTCCATAGTTGAAAATCAAAAACCATTTTGGGAGGACAGGTGAAATTTACGATGATTGAAAAGCCTTGTTTTATGATTTCCAGGGGTAAGTTTCATCATATTCTGCACGTCTTCGGAATCATGACTTTTCCTTGAGGAAAAATTGTTGTTCCTTGTTGTTCCTTGAAATAGCTACCTCAAAAGTATACTGTAGGTTCTGGCCAACAATTCTGATCTCGTAGTTCTCTATTCCGCTCTGTAAACCAAATTCTGTCATTTCCTTGGAAAACCCCTTAAACCCAATTACGATATCAAATCATATTGCATACGCAGACACATCTCGTACTTCTTCCTTTAAAAAAAATTGTCTCCAATAGATGAAAATTTCCAAGAAAGCAGTTGACTATTTGCTTCGGCTACTCACCTAACAATGCCAATCATACGAAAAAGTAAATGACAGCTTCATTTTGTTTTTAGCGAAGAATTGTATATTTTTGGAGAAAGCCGAAGAGAGGATTATGAGGAGGCTACATTCGATCCAGAAAGCATAGTTTTTCATTTTGTATTCTTGTCGGCTTGCCAGTACAATTTGAGACCCCCTGCCTCAAATCCATAATGATTTCCATTTTTCTTTCATGTTGATTGCAAATGAGGGCTCAAAGAACCTGAATTTGAACTAAGTTGACCAAGAAAACAAGGAATATTCCATCGAATCGAATATTCCTGGAAGTTGGTTCAAATTGGTCTGTGAACTTCTACGTCGGTGGTAGCTTCTTCGTGATTTTCAGTTTTCTTCCATTAACGAATACTCATCATGAGAAAAAAGAGGAATATGTAATTAGCCATTGTTCACTGTCATCACAAAACTCTTTCCCATCTCAGCTTGGTCTACACCTCGTTAGAAAACTCAAAGCTCATAAACTTTTATTGCGTCTTACTCTGACATAAAATTTATATGAGTAACGAGGGCTTGTCAAAAAAAGGAGATGACTTATTGAAAGTATAATAAGACTTTTGACGTTTTAACTGCCATCGTAATTCATCTCGAAACTTCTTTGTCTTCTTTCTGATTTTTTTTTTGCCAAGCGTCCAGACTTTTGACAAGTGAGTGATGCTCGTTTGCCACCACTACTAAATTTGAACTTGAGGTTTTTTGAATCTAACAAAGATCCATGAACAGAACGGCAGGGATTTTAAGTCTCTTCCTCTTCCTCATGATATCACTCTAGCTTATCTCAAAACGTGCCAGATCAGACCCTATTCTACTTCCACAGACCATCATAGCTCTTCTTCATTTAAATTTCGTTCTCGAACTCCTAATGATTTTTGGAAGAAACATCAAAGAAAAAACTTCCTAATCCGAATCCTTGTAGTTTGCTCAACGAAGCGCAGCAACAACTTCCACATTTAACCGGACATCCCGGTTTTTTGTTCTCCTACTCATTTTGTTTCCAGAGTAAAAGTGAGAGAGAAAGGGAAGTCTCTTCTCAGTTCATTTGACGTCATTTAGTCCTGAAAAAGAGCAGGAAATGAAAAAGTTGGTCCATGTCAAATTGAAACAGCAGGTTGTTCTAGAAACTTCAGCAGCTGAAAACAATTCCCTTTTTCGAGTGATGTTTTCATATTCTTTCCTGAAAATTTCTCGCGAGTAGGTCATTCTTTTGTTTTTCTTTCGTTTGAGACTTCTGGCCAGATTTTGGCTTTTGTTTTCTCTTCATTTCGTTGTCTTGAAAACTTTTTTGTCTCTAGTGAGAGAATACGTGAGCTCATTCATGGCATAATTCGCCTGTTTTCATCATATGTGTTCGCCTTCGAATTCATAGCGTGTTAATCTGCTGCATGGGGGAAGAAGAAGGTGCAAATCGGCTTTATAAAAAAATGAAGAAAAAACGAATGAATAATTTGATCACTTGTCGAATTTTTGTGGATGGAGGGGAATGTGAAAATGAAGATGATGCATTCACTATTCTATTTATCATGTTCTGTTCCCTCTTCATTGTTAGAATTTCTTGCAGAAACGCTTACTAGGAAATGTTCTTTACCGTCCGTGAAATCTGAATTGGTTCATGTCCCATAAGAAGAAATTACCATAATTGTTACGAACTCTGACTCTGACTGGTGAGTTCCGATTTCGAGCACTTTTCGTTTACGACTTTCGATTTCCGGAAAAAAATATGCTCCGTCTTATTTTCTTGAAACCAAAGATCGAAATTTACCAAAGAGAGGTAACACTTTTATTTTCGACAACCTATTTTTCTCTACCGGCTTCAAAAAATGATCAACTATGAAGACTTGGGTAGTGGTTTCCAATGACTGGATTGTTCTGACGATTGGTGGATACATCAAATAACTCTAGGTCTTTTTTTGTAGATGACAACTTTATTGAAAGTTGCTGACAAGGAAGTAATTACGCGAATACCCTGAAATTCTGGTCATTGGAAACCTACCTTTCAGAGCCTCAAAGACGGTCATTCAGGAGTGAAAACCACCTTTATGGCAAGACTTCATACCTTTGTTTCGAGCAATACTCAAGCGCATGTATCTTTCCAATTAAAAATGCAGCTGTCTGTTCTAGCGACATCTGCACCACATCATCTCACTTTCGAAATATGTATCTCAATTATCCTTCTCTCCTTGATCCTTGGAATGTTTATTTCTATAAATATTCATAATTAACCTTTCTTCGGTAATTGAGACAATTCTGAAACAATCATCTCTCTCGATTAATTTCCTTCCGCATTCTCCTATTTCAATATTTTCGAGTCAACGACCATCGGTTGTCCCTTATTTCCTAATTTAGGACAAGAATAAATTGAGCTAGAGTTTCCTTTTCTCCTATTTCTATTCTCTTTATCTCATCTTTCAACGTCTTTCTCCTATCTCAAATCAAAAACTTTCACTTAACTTGCAGCATGAATAGATCCGAAGAGGACATATTGTTCCTCCAAGAATGGACGTTCTCCTCTAGTCTTCTATTCTATTCAATCATCGCTGTCACCTCCATGACTCTACCTGTTTTGGTACTAATCATGGCTCTGATACGTCCGCATAGGAACTCTCAGTACTTTCCCTACATGTGTGGAATCATTGGAGGAAATTTCGTGCTGTTGTTGACAGTCTTCTCTATGGTAGTGTCAGAGAATGTGCACGCAGTATACTGTGAGTTTTGAGACAGTTTTTAAGCCATATCAGCTATATCTATACTCACTTTCAGATTACTTCCCTGGCTTTCTGATCTGCAAAGTGTCCACTTTCATAGTCAACAGTGCTTCTTGTTTCATTCATTGGACATGGGTTGGCATGTATTCCCAGAGATTCATCCACGTTTTCTTCCCACTCCGATCCCGACGGAGACTTCCTCGAAGTTCTTGGAACACCATTTTAATGTATGCTCCATTCCATAACTCCAACATCTCACTCTCCTCTTTTTAGAATCCTGCTCATTTCATGTGCGTTTCAAATTTGGGCACCGATCACCATCACTGAACTGAAAATTCAACACGAAAGCGGTACAACGGCTACTTTCTGTGGAGAGGATCCGTACTTCAGCAGGTTACTTTTCTCACTCTCCTGTGATAATAAGCAAAAAACCATTTTCAGTTCTTCAAAGATCATAATTCTCGTGGAAAGTACGATCACATTCTTCATTCCGTTCCTGTTAACTGTCTTTGCGGATATTTCTGTTCTTGTGTCGAAGACTCCATGGCAAACTCCATTCAAACTGATTTCAGCCGATGATCTGAGAAATAACAACAAATGTGATAACATGAAAATCGTATCGAGACTTAATTTAGAGGTAACTGGAGGAATAAGACAATAAGAAACGGAATTTTTGATTTCAGAGTGCCGAAAAGCGAAGAATAATTGCCATAAAAAGATGTCTAATCTCTGCCACATTGACGCTAGTTCTAAACTTGCCGAATTATGTTCTTCAGCTAGTGGATGAGTGGTATACATTGAGAACTCATGGAGATGTTTCTGTACGAAGGATTTTTCTCCAGGTTAGCAAAATCTTGTTTCGAATTGAAAATTCGATTCAATTTTCCAGGCGGACGCTGCTGTTTACATTCTCTATCTTTTGCAATTCCCCTTGGTCCCAGTGAACATGTATTTCCTTCGGCAGAACATCACGAGGAGCTCCAGGTTTTGTGATCTTTCCATTATTCTCTCCATTGTTCATTTTTTTCAGAAAATTGCGCGAGAAGACAACACTACACCAAGAACACAGCAGATCTTTCCAAATTCTCGAAGTGAGCAATGATCAGAGCAGAGTTCCATTGAGTACAACCATTCCTTCGCCAACTTCACTGCCATGAAAAGTCTGAAAGGAGACGGGATGAATTGTTCTCGGGCGACCCTATAATATCGAACCTCTTTCAAAGTATCTCCTTGTTTTGATCTCGCATTACTTGGGTGTTTGTTTTCAAGAATCTCATTATTTGTTTCATTTGTCTTTTACATTTGTATGATTAAATGTTTCCTCAGCAAACTAAATGGAACTGAAAACGGAAATATAGCATCCAAAGGAACACGTTCTGTCGTTTCATCGATAACATTAGAATGCGAATAACAAGTTCTAAACTGCTATCATATCAGATGTTCTTTCGCCGACAATGAAAGGAACTAGTATGGTCACACTCCACGAAACAGGCAGTATATAAAGAAAAGGATTTTGAGAAATGGCATATTAACTTCTCTTGCTTTTCTGTTTTCCTTTTCTCTTCCAATGCAAAGTTTTCAATTCAGAATGGGTCACATCCAAGTTCTCCTTTTCGTCGTGACAAGCGCATCTGCCTTGGCAGCTCTCACCGCCATCTTCTCGGCCATCCATGTGATGACCGATATCAGCAGCTTCCAAGATGAGGTTCTCACCGATCTGAGCAACTTCAAGCAGTACGCCGACGACGCTTGGGGAGTGATGGTTCGTACCGGAAACTCGCCAGGATTCCGTTTCGAGCAAATCACCGGAAGAGTTCGCAGACAGTATGCTACCGCTGGAGGAGGCGGAGGATGCCAGTGTGCCGCCCAGGCCTCTGGATGCCCAGCTGGACCACCAGGAGCCCCGGGACATGACGGAGCTCCAGGAGAGGCTGGATCTCCAGGACAAGACGGACAAGCTGGAGGAGCTGGAGTCGCTGAGCAGCACTCTGCTGGTTCTCAATGCATCACCTGCCCAGCCGGACCACCAGGACCGCCAGGACCAGATGGATCTGCTGGACCAGCTGGACCAGCCGGAAACCCAGGACAAGATGGACAAGGAGGAAGCGCCGGAGCCCCAGGACCAGCTGGACCACCAGGACCAGCAGGACCAGACGGAAACCCAGGAGCCGCCGGAAACGACGGAGCACCGGGAGCCCCAGGAACTCGCTCCAGCAGCTCTCCAGGACCAGCCGGACCAGCTGGACCACCAGGACCACCAGGACCAGACGGAGCTCCAGGAGGAGGAAGCGGACCAGGACCAGCCGGACCAGCCGGACCACCAGGACCAGCAGGAAACCCAGGATCAGCTGGATCTGACGGACAACCAGGAGGACCAGGATCCGATGGAGCCCCAGGAAGCGATGCCGCCTACTGTCCATGCCCACCAAGAAGCGGAGCCGTCGGAGGAGGAGGAGGTGGAGACGCCGCTGTTCAAGGAGGAGGAGGTGGAAGCGATGGGTGAGATCTTACTATCATGTTATCAAATCTTCATACTTTTCTGTTTCAGATACCAACGCAAGCACCGATTCTCAAACTAATCGATGGACACTTCAATTCCAGAGATTGAGAAAAGCCGCATAAAAAAAATTGCCAATTAGTTTTAGCATCGTTTCGATGAGAAATAAAACATTTCTTCTGGCGTTCTTGTCTTTATTTACACTGTACAAAAGTATCGAGTTCTTAAGTTTGGAAATCGAAGGAAGAGAAAAAATGTATGAAGATGATGAGTCTCTGAAATCTAAGAAGGGATAAGAGAAAGGTTCGGGTATGGAATTAGGGGTTTTCGAGAAGCGGTATCAGCACCAATTAAATCTTCGAGCTCTCCCCTGCAGTTGTCTCCGGGTTGGTCTTCGCTGGACGAGAAAGACAAGGCAGGAAAAGTTTGAAGAACGCATTGCGGTAGTCCGGCAGGAGGAGAATGATGGCCAGTGGATCGATGAATGGGAAGGCGGCCACAGCTATGACGGCGGTGATGTTGTTCAAACTGAAACAAGAAGTTCGCTTATTATCAGCCTTCCAAAAGCTAGTTGTACCTCTTGGTGTCCACATGAATCAATGGAACAGTCCAGGCGAAGACACATGGAATGTAGCTGACAGCGAACGGAATGAAAGTTTGAATAGCTAAAGCTTTCAAGAGGTTACGATGCATTTTTTTAGTAGTCTTGCTCATCTCCACCACGCTCAGCTTTGAATGAATCTGAAGCAGAATTATCAGTTCTTCGAACTCATAAAGATTCCCTAACCGTCCATCCGATCCAGATGCAAAAATAGATAGTCCAGCAAGAGATGATTGAGATTATTATTATCCCTGCAGAAGTTCTCATGATCAGTCCAGTAGATGCTCCCCAATAGGTACTTCCTAGTATCGGTACTTTATAGACGTCGGCGTTGTAGTCACGGCGGAATGGAACCTCCAGGTACGAACGCATCTCATCATCAGACCACATACAGAAGTAGACAGAACAGAACCAAACGATTCCTTGTCCAAGAACTCCGCAAGCCATTGCAGTGATCCATTTGGGATCTCCAAACGCTGGAATCCATTGGGGACGGCAGAGAGCGACGTAACGGTAGATGAAGTGAATCTCGAGAACGCCGTAGCTGAGAGAGAAGAACATGCAGCGGACACAGAGAGCAGCGAAACCAACTTCTGGGTCCTGAAATACGTTGAATTGCAATCTAACGAGTTGAAGTTTCTGATCCTTGTAATTTTGTTGAGATACTAGTTCTAACCTCTGCAAATGGTCCATGGGAAACAAAGAGACAGAACGTGTTCCCTTCGCTATGAGATCCCATAGCCACGACCATGTCGACTGTTGAGTACATGATATCGAAGATTCCAAAGCTCATGAGCATGTACTTGTAAGCACCGAAAGAAGAACGAGTCTTCTTGAGAACGATGTAGACGAAGATCGAATTGCAAAGGTAAGAGAGCATTCCGAAGATGATCGGAGCCCAGTGGTGGACAAAACCCACGTAGATCATCTTGGTGGTCAGAAGATGAGGCTGAAACGGGTGAATTGAGAAAAAGCCATTGCGAGTGAAAAAGTCAGATAATCAACGGAGTCAGTGTACTTCTTACCTCAACTTTAGAGAACAACATTTGGTTAATCAGAACTACAATTGCTAGTGGGCAGATATCTCAGATTTCAAGATTCAGATTTCAAGACGATGATGAAAGAACACGAGTGTGAGACTGACTGGGAATATTCTCAGGGCGTTCTTTTTATTCTAGCTTACATCAGAGATTTTTATTTTCAATCTGGCGAAACGACAAAGTAAGGAATAGAATTGAAAAGGGCACAAGTCAATTACGTTTCATTTGGAATCCTATTTTTCGAAATTCAATTCAAGTCGGATTAACTTTGATGCTTTATTTGTGTTTGTGGAATTGAAAGGATCACTAGATTCAGACACAACATGAACATCTTCTTGATAATGTGGAAAGGGGATGCTATAATACTTAGAAGAGAGAAAAATGAAGCCGGAATACCGGAAAAGTTTTCAAAGCAGAAAAGAAACGACGGAGCACCTCAACTATCCCTCTTATATAGTGCCCTGAACCTGTACCGTTGGTATGTCTCCGCCCACTTTTTCTTTGGTTCTTCTAGGAGATGTATCGTGCCACCCTCGCTATAAAACTCATTGTATTGTTTGCCTTTTCCTTGGGACTCAGAACAACACAAATGTATTCAGGAGCCTTTTGTATTCAAAAAAATTCTGCAGTCTCCTCACAAGGAAGCTGGAAATCGGAAGGAGAAGCAGAAATGGGTGGGAGGAGTGAATAATAGAGGCTACGGTAGATGAAGGGAGGAGATGGATGATCACGAAGAGAAAGAATTGATGGCTAGAACGTGCGGAATCTAAGGAAGAAAATTGAACGGGCTGCTCTTCTGAAGAAATAACTGAATTTTTTCATCTTGGAGTCCTCCCTTGGACGTTCACAGTGAACATGAAATACTATCGAACTTGGAACTAAAATGGAATTTCTGGTTTATAGAAAATCTTGAAAAGATGCCAAATAGGATTCGTAGGATAGTAAAATTTGGAACTTGTTAGATTTGAAACTTTTTAGGATTGCGAAGAATACTCAAAGTTTTGGTGCCAAAAATCGAAAGACTAGTGAGACTATTTGAATCTTCCGGAGAAACAAACAGTTGAGCACTGAGTTCCAATAAGAACCATCCCTCATTTTTAAATTTCGTTATTCATAATGTTCAACCACACGGTCTCCTTCCTTCGAAATCCAGCCAACAAGAGAAACGTGAGAGGTAGGTAGGTCAACAATAATGGTTTTGAAAAAAAGCATGATCCAAACTAGTTTCTGAAAATATTAGAGTATTCAATTTGGTGTGTTCTCTTCTCAATTTTCAATGTTATCGGAGGCAAAGAAAAGGTCGATAAAAATTTACACATTCAGCTCTAGACTTGCTTCGAAAGAAATAACTTTTGACCTACCGTACTTCTCACGTTTCTCTTGTAGTTTGGATTTCGAATGGAGGAGACCATGATCAGCCAGGAGAAAATAATACTATCTCTGTGAACTACAAAGCATCAAATGCTTGGAGCATTCACATTTCCAAGAATGGTTCATTTACGTGCGTTTCCTTCGAGATCTATCAAACTCCAATCCAAAGTTGTCGATTCCGTAACAAACATCGAAGTTCAAAAGCACTTGTGCTCACTACACAAGAATCTAACTTCAGAAGACAAAAAATATAGTCCAGACTGGTTGGCCAGTTTGTAGCATTTCTCATAAACAGGATGATCAATTGTCGCGACTAGAAACCGATTGTCTGATTAATCAGAGATTCGAGACAGCCGAGAAACGAAAGAAATGATTTCCAGACTTCCTGAAAGAATTCCGTTTTCCAAGAGTGATATGATTCAGAATTTTTCGAATTAGTAGAATTCTCACTACCCTGTGTCAGACTTCATATGAGAACGGATAACAATTTTCCCTTCAGTGCGGACGGTCTTTTTACAAATTAGTTCAGGCCTTTGCCTAGTTAATTGACGGGATCTAAAACCATATATAAATACGAAGACAGGAAGTTAGAATGAATCTCTTCCGAATATCAGAAAATCTGGTTTTCTGGTGTCGTGAAACAGTTACACTAAAAATGTTCAATATAGTCAGTGATGACCAGATTTCAGTCTTGTAGAAAAATGGAGACGTTTTTTCTTGTAACTTATTCGAGAATTTTCAAAAAAAACTTCAATTCCTCTAGTAAAATAGGTATAGGAAAAAAACATCATCAACAAAGAATTCTGGAAAATTAATGACAGATTTCAAAACATATGACACCAACTCCTATGACCTTCTCTAGTCAACATTTAAGATTCGAATTTCAAAGAACTTTCAACGTAGAGAATCTAGAAAATGATGTAAATGAACTCAACTAGAATGCAGCTTGTTTACTTTCAGTTTTTGATCGCTGATATATGTAAGTAAGCATCCAAAGCACACTGAAACGTTGAAATTGAATTAGGTCGGAGGTCTCCAAGTGACTCAAGACTTTTGAATCGAGGAAGTTGATAAACATGAAACGTGATTTTGAATGATCATATTGAACTCGAATGTTGCATGACTCCTCTGGGGAGTTTGCAGTTTTTTTAAACGCCAATTTTCGAAAATTATGATTAGAACGCAATGTCTGATTAGGATTGGTGACTTCTTCTTCACATCAAACCCGGATGCAATCTGATCGAATTGATCTCTCCTTGGATAAGTTCACACTTTGTTTCAATTCCTCATCATCGAAACCACGAGACTTCTTGTCCCATGAGCTAAGCTTAACGAGGTCTCCATCATGGAACCTTGACCAATACGCTCATAAATTTGATTGATGATGAATGTTGCATTCTGCATTCGAAGTAAACATGAAATTGAGTTTGCTCTGAATGTCAAACTAAAGTTTAGCACACTTAGCTTCCTGCTAAAAACTACGATAGTGCTTTACTATGAGAACGCAAAGCCTAGTTGAAATCTTCTGGAAGTTTAAAAATCGTGTTCCTCTGGTCTAGACTACCGTGTGATTTTGTACTTTGGTTAATCCCAGTTCCTTGTCTTTCAGACCCCTTAGTTCACCGAGCCACCGTACTCCCTTTGAAGTTTCTAATCCGTCGTACTCGGCTTGTATTCTCTAGTGAATTGTGTTCGAAAAACGATGAGACAACAATTCTTGTCGCCATCTTGGAGTCACGAGCCTTTTTTGTGACAGTATGAGACTGACTATAGTCAAGGGGATGACTGTTTTTGAAACTGAAATCTCAGACAAAACGAGGGACATGATATTTATCGGAATAGGTATAGTAAAGTCGTCAGTGACATCATTATTTATCAGTATTTGTGGTTCTTCCTGAAGTTTCTCCAGTCATGGTTCCCGGATAAGTACGAGCTGGGTTGAAGAAGCAAGGGAGGAAGATTCTGAAGAATGCATTGCGGTAATCAGGGAGAAGCATCATAATGGCCAATGGGTCAATGAATGGGAAGGCTGCAACTGCAATGACAGCTGTGTAGTTGTTCAAACTGAAACGAAATGAAGAAGTTTTGGTTTTTTGAGAATAGTGTACCTTTTGGAATCAACATGAATCAGTGGAACAGTCCATGCAAAAACGCAAGGGACATAACTGACAGCAAAAGGGATGAAGGTTTGGATAGCCAATGCTTTCAAGAGGTTACGATGCATCTTCTTGGTGTTCTTGCTCATGTCAACGGTGTTCAAAGTTTTGTGAATCTGATGTTTTTTGTTTGTTACCTCACAGCAACCACTGTCTTACCGTATAGCCAGTCCAAATACAGAAGTAAATGGTCCAGCACGAGATTATTGAGATTATCACTATTCCAGTGGAAGTACGCACAATGAGTTTAGTTGATGCTCCCCAGTAGGTACTTCCTAGTATCGGAACTTTATAGACGTCGGCGTTGTAGTCTCGACGAAACGGGACTTCCAGGTATGACCTCATCTCATTATCAGACCACATACAGAAGAACACCGAACAGAACCAAACGATACCCTGTCCGAGAACTCCAAAACACAGAATGAGTATCCACTTTGGATCACTAAATATTGAGATCCATTTGGGTTTGCACAGAGCAATGTAACGGTAGATAAAGTGAACCTCGAGGACGCCGTAACTCAAAGAGAAGAACATGCAGCGGACACATAGTGCAGCGAATCCAAGATTCACGTCCTGTAAGAGAGCGTTATCAATTACTACTGAAACTGTATCTACCTCCGCAAACGGTCCGTGGGAAACAAAGAGACAGAACGTGTTCCCTTCGCTATGAGATCCCATAGCCACGACCATGTCGACTGTTGAGTACATGATATCGAAGATTCCAAAGCTCATGAGCATGTACTTGTAAGCACCGAAAGATGATTTCGTTTTCTTGAGAACAATGAAAACGAAAATTGAGTTGCAAATGTAGGAAAGAATTCCGAAAACGATCGGAGCCCAGTGGTGAAGGAAACCGACGTAGATCATTATGAATGTAGAAGATTGGTGCTGGAATAAGTCCGGAAGAGTTATGTGGTGATGATTTTTTGAATAACGGTGAGCAATGTATATCAAGTTAAAGAAAGTGGAAGATGTACGTATCCTAGTCTAGACTAATATGTTCTCATTTAGAATTCCCATGTTGCCAACTGATCAACGAGTTAGAGAATTTTATCAAATCTTAACGGAGATATTTTGGTTCTTTACGAAAAAAACTCAAGATCTTAGAATTCATATGCTATAGATCAAATATGAAGTCGCAACAAGCCGAGTCTAGTTATATATCATGCTAATACCAGTCATTATGAAAAAAGTGACGATACTATTTTGTTGCCATCATAAGACCTCATGTTGATCGGTTTGCACAAAAGTTGAATGGATTAGTGAATAAGGAAAATTTAAGAAATCATCATTGAAAACATCCTGATTTACGTTCCAGAGGACAGCTACCAGGAAACAAATAAGGATCCCCGAAATCAAACGTTTCTGGATCAAAAACTTGAAATTAAGATTAAGTGAGTGATGTGTTTAATGGATGGGACTATGGAACAAACTAAACCCGAGCCTCTGATTCAATCAAACCAAAACGCTGATTCTTAATAAGGCGGTCACCTGCAACTGAAACGGGTTGTCAATATTTCTTAGACACGGGCCAGGACCTAACTCAATTTGCTCCGAAAATTTATCGAGCAAAGTGGAAAAGTTGCGATATTCAAGTAGGAATGGGTCTTGCAATAACGATCTATGGAAGAAATACATGCAATGATCAGAACCTTGTTTTCAGATGTTAGTTAGTTATAAAAACATTTGGAAATTGAAAAAAGGGGGATAGTAGAGGCTGATGAGTCTGAAAAAAGCATACAAGTAACTCGTTTATATACTCATACTGTCAATACAAATCATGTCTGATCGTTCGTCGTGTGAGGTCCATTGAAAAGGAAGTTGATCCTTCAAAACAAAGTTATAGTTACAAAATGACAATTTTCAGAGATCGGAGTGCACTATTCAGCGGAACTAAAAATCTCGATTACAGACTTCTACACAGTTCTGAGTTCATCTGTAATTCATCAGTTCTTATACACTTTTCATATTTTGTTCGCTCTGCACTTCAAAATGGGAATTAGAACTTTGAAGTATTTGGGTTGATTGACCAATTCTAAATAAGAACGTGAACTTTTTCAATGATTTTTTCAAAGTTTTCATTTCCACGTGTAAGCGTAGGCGGCAGAGCCCACTGAGCATTACAGTAGTACCAACTTGATCAACTGACAACTAACCATGATCTACTCGACACTAACACGTGGATTAACCAGGAGACTGATAAAAGCGGCAGGTACTGTAATTCAGAGACGAATAACTTGTCTTTAAACATTTCACTTTTTCTCTTAAAAAACTTCTCCGTAGATCACTGGAACCTCGCTCGATCGCCGATCGGTTTACACTTTTCTCTCATCCTCCTCGTCATTTTTTAGGTTCTCAAGTTTTCTTGTCCAGTAACTTTTGGTTTCTCTCACGAGAGCTTTTCCGTTTTGGCACGTTCTGAGTCTCTTGTGTTCCCAGTCGGAAGTTTCGTCGCGTCTGTATTCTTGTCGTTCCTGTCGTCATAAAACAATGAAACAGTCTGAAATCCTCAAATTGGAAAATTGAGGTCAAAGTATTTCGTGGTTTTTCACCTGAAGTCTGATGTATATAAAACACAACTTTGAGTGTTTTCAAACCATATGATACTGCCTGAACAACATATTTTGATGTGTTATTTATGTTTTCAACTGAGTTTTGTTAATTTAAAACATCTGAATGTTCTCGGATCACATTATTATTTTCATGTATTGCCGGGTTCCGAGTACTGTTCTGATATTTCTCCAAATCTGGAATCCATTTTTCTCTCTTTTTGTGGATCTGTCTGGTTAATTGAGAACATTGCGAAATACAATAAAACATTGTACAAAGGTCGCTCTAAATGTCCTCAAAAGCTGTGTGGTTCCACATGTCTCTCGGAAGAAAAAAAAAGAGAAAAAGCATGGAAAAGGAAAGAAGTATTGGATGAGTTGCTGCGTCTCTTGGCCTTACTTTACTTTCTCTGGTTTTTATTTTGCTTGTGCACACGATGAAAACGAAAAAAAACTACTCTTTGCTTTTCCTTCCCCTTCTATTCATCCTCAATTCTTTCGTCCATTCAAGTCATTTTCCATCAGAATGACCTTGAAATTGGTTTTTTGATGTCCCATGGGGTCATCTCGCAAGACGAAATGATAATGATAAGAGAAGGGATTCCCCCGAAAGTGTCTTTTAAATAGAAAAACGTCACCTGTTTCTGTTTGTGTTTTTTCAATTGATTATTACTCTAACTTTCGTCTGTCTCAATCTTCTCACAAGCTCTGTTCTCTGATTTTTTCTTTTGAGAAAGTCAATCAGTTTCAGTCTTTCAACCTAAAAGTGCCTTACTCCGAAAGATGTCCGACAATTCAACATGTCCCCCAATCAACATTCGAAGATGTTCGTGTACCAGTGAGACTCGTGAGTGAAACAAATTTGTTGGCTAAAAAAATTTTCAAAATCATAAACCCTGAACACCGCAAAACCTGTAACATTGGTGCCCCTCTTAGACTTATTTCAGAACCCCACTATTACAGGTTTTATGGTGTACCTGGAAATCTTCACTGATCTTTGTCCAACTTCGTTTTCGCTGGTCTGCCAGCTGCCTACCTTAGTTTTATGATATAGTCGTAAAACTGTTCCTTCCTAATAAAAACTGTATCTCCAGATGGATACGCTTTCTAAAGAACACCGCTTCCTTATCACCCGTATATTTCCAGTTTCACCGAAAAAGTCAATTACATCGGTTAGCTGGGACCGTCGACCATCAAAAATACTCGATGAGAACCATCTACCGAAGCAACTTCTCGTCCAACATCACCATGAGGACGGCGCATTTCTTCGAAACATTTCAGCTACGGTTAGTTTCCTCTCTAGTCTTCGTCAAACGCATTCAGTAGCCATAGAGACATCGTAAAGCCCCATATAACTTCTTTCGCTGTCCAACACGTGTCGTCTCTCGTCATTTTTATGGTTACCAGAACGACTTCAGCCTGATCTTCTGCTGGGGTGCATGACTTGACGACGAAACGATTCATGCCGAGGTCGGAATGGGTGTAGATTGTGAGGAAACTGAATGATCTTCGACAGACCATTGACTTTTTGTCACAAGGAGCAGTAAAAAGAAGACAGAGAATGCCAGTTCTGAAGTATTTAGAGTCTGAAACCCATCATAGGTTATGACGTCGTTAGAAGCAATAATGGAATCTATAAACTTTCGTCCTCATAGTCTTCGATAGTTGAGAGTGTTTATTGCAAACTCTTTGTGTTGTGTGAACGTCTCACTTAGTCATTCCATCTGTCGAAAGATCATAACGATAGGGGAAGTTATGATATGTTCTTTTGATCATATTCGAGATTCACCGATCGAAGGAATTGCATTCCCGATTTAAAAAAAATTTTGCATAGTGTCGCAATTCAAAACAGTTTTCATAAACGAAAAAAATGTTACCAGATTGAAATCGCAGAGATAATGAAGAGAGTCAATAAGAATTTGAAATTATGCCACAAGGGTTGGGAAGGTCTTTCGGAATCTTCTCTTTATCAAAGTCGCACAAGAAATACAACTTCTCCAACCTTATCAATTTTCTCGATAAGTTTTCCCTTTCAATCAAAGAAGGCGAACACCCTATCTTTTGCCTGATTATTTGATCTCGGTGCAAGTATGAGACAGAAAGCTTTCGGACACATAAAGTTTCGCATCTTTTTCTTCTTCTCGCCTCCCACTCAACCACGTTGTCATCGAGAGAGTACTGTTATACGTGGAGGTCGCAGACAGTCAAAGGGTGCTGATGCACCGCAGACATTCTCATTTTCTCCCGCCATTTCTTCAAAAGCGACCCGAACCGTCTCTTTTCTGACTCCGCCCACTTCCTTCTTCCCGGTTGACCTCCTCTTCAGCGCCATTATTCATTGGTCTGGTGGTTGGCATCTGGTTGCTCTTCTTGTCTCTCGAATAATCTTATTTTTGGACAAAAATGGCCACTGTCGGAGTTCTTTATCCAAGTTTCACAAGCTCCCCACTTTTCGTTGAGGATCCTATTATTATTCTGAAAGGTTCCATCGAGGTAAGTTCCATCAAATTTGCGAGTCTCTGTGACTATTATCAGCTGCCTGTTTTTAAGTGAGCCAATGTAGTCTTCAAACTCTCAAATTCTCAATTTTGCAGGAACTCGTTCTCGAAGTTGATGAAACTGCTGGAACTCAACAAATCGGTGCCCCATCCGCCCTGCCAGAGTCTCGAGTTCTCGTCCTCTACACGGGTGGAACGATTGGAATGAAAACGACCGATGGAGGTAACGACTTGTTTTATGACCAAAAAATCCTTGACCGGCAAAAATATCTGAAATGTGATCTCGAATTTCACTTCGACTGTCATTCTACAAACCCGTTTTTTGAAACCACCAAGTTTTACGACTTTCAAAAATCACATTGCCGTTGTCTTTTGATAATCACATTGATAAGTGTCTCGACATTACAAAAGCACTTCCCCTCTGTGTATTTCTCATGTGTCGGACACATGCGATCCGCACTATTTGCTCGTAAAAGACCCAGACAACTGGACATGAACGTTCATTAAAGACGAAATAGGTTTCCATTCCTTGCTCCCATAATATGTTTGTGCACCTCCTATTGGACGGTTTTTAAAGGTGTTCAGGACAGGAACATTGGGTATATAACTTTGCCAGTCTGTTCTAAAAATACGCTGGGTTAAAGGTGGTGTGTTTGTCGACAGATGATCGAAAAGTTAGCTGGAGTGAGAAAATTGAAAAGTAAAACAAAAGAGGGGAGAGAAAAGAGGAGCACGTGTGGTCTGACGCAACTGATCTGAGGAACGAGAAGCCCGGATTAGTGGACGCAAAAGGTGTTTGCATGTTTTTCGGGTGCAAACTTTTCTATCTCTTGGACAGAGTTTGCTCTCCGTCCGAGAAACCACAAGAGTTCGAAAAACACATTTGCAACGACTCGTTTTCAGTATACTGCCCAGTACCTGGATACCTGCCTGAGGTTCTTCGTGACATTCCACCCCTCAACGACCGTCGTTACATTGAAGAAAGCTATTCGAGTGTCGCCGTCCGACCGTATTCATTGCCACCAGTTCGGCACATGAAGAAGCGCGTTGTGTACTGGGTTGGTTTCATAGAATGGAACAAAGGCAGTCATCTTCTGATTTCAGATTGTTGAGTATGAGCCACTTCTCGATTCTTGTGACATGACCTTCGATGACTGGATTCGTATTGCTACCGACATCAAAAAAGCGTATCACAAATACGATGGTTTCGTTGTCCTCCACGGAACTGACACCCTCGCTTACACTGCAAGTGCACTCTCGTTCATGATGGAGAACCTCGGAAAGCCAGTGATCATCACGGGAAGTCAGATTCCAGTCGCAGAAGTTCGATCCGATGGTATGGAGAATCTGATTGGAGCATTGATCACCGCTGGTAACTTTGATATTCCGGAAGTCTGTGTCTACTTCAACAACAAGCTGATGCGTGGAAATCGAACGGTCAAGTTGGACAACTCGGCACTTGAAGCATTTGACAGTCCGAATATGCATCCATTGGCACAGATGGCCATCAACATCAAAGGTATTCTGATGAAGCTATGCCAATATTTTATCTGATTTATTTCCAGTCCACTACGATTCAATCTTCCGAAGTGATATGGTTGCTGCATTCACAGTCCATGAGAATCTATGTCGTGACGTCGGAATGCTTCGAATCTTCCCGTCAATGACCATAGAATCCGTTCGTGCGTTCCTCCAACCACCCACAAGAGGAGTCATTCTTCAAACATTCGGATCTGGAAACATGCCAACACGACGACAAGACATTATTATGGCATTGAAGGTAGACAACTTTCGGTCAACCGTTCTCTTAACTTTCTTTGTTTCAGGAAGCGATTGCAAGAGGAGTGATGGTCGTTAACTGCTCTCAATGTCTCAAAGGACAAGTCGATGTGAACTACGCAACTGGTAAGATTCTGTACGATATTGGAGTGATCCCTGGATCCGACATGACGTCCGAGGCTGCCATGGCCAAATTGTGCTATGTATTGGGAAAGGACGAGTGGGATTTGCCAATGAAGAGAAGTGTGAGTTTTTAGGAAATCTTGTTTATCACTAGTCGAGAACCGGTTTCGTGATTCTGATTCTTATTATTGTTTACCGACCTGTTTATCATTTTTGACAAGTGAAAAAACCAATCAGTATACCGTTAAACGTTTCAATTTTTAGATGCTTCAAGCCAATCTTCGTGGAGAAATGACCGTCGCTACCAAAGGAGCCATGAGGGAGCTTGATATCAGTAAGAATCCGTAGAACTCTTTGAACAATGCAACTGTTCCATTTTACAGTTCCACACATCGCCAAGTGCCTCCGTGTCTCCTCCTCCCAGGAAGTCCAACTTCTCCGTGATATCATCCTTCCACCAATGTTCTGTAATGCCGCCAAAACGAACGACGTCGAGATTCTGAAGTCGTTGAAATCAGCTGGAGTGAACTTCTCCGCCACGGACTACAATCTCAGAACTGCTCTCCATGTTGCTGCTTCGAATGGAAACATTGAATCGGTCAACTATTTGCTCAAAATAGGAACCAATGTTCACATCAAGTAGGCTTTAATTTCCATCGAAGTATCCTATTCCCGTGTTTTCAGGGATATGTTCGGATACAACGCCCTTGTGTGTGCTGTCAAAGCAAAGGCTATGAATTGTGTCGTCGCGATTCGCGAAGCTGGAGGTTTCATCGACGCTTCTTCCCAGAAAATTGGCGTCGAACTGTGTCTGGCTGTTTACCAAAACGACATCGACCTTCTGAAGTGCAACGAAGCAGCTGGAACTCACATGGGAGAGAAGGATTACGATAACCGGACGGCGTTGCATGTGGTACGTTGATCTGTGACGTTGTGCATCCAAAATTCAAACTCATTGCAGGCGGCGTCTCTCAACAAACCGGAAATCGTCAGTTACCTCCTACAGTGCGGTCTGAATCCATACGAGAAGGATGATTTCGGAATCACGCCGATCGACGAAGCCAAACGGCGGAATCTGCTGAATCTGGTGGAGATTATGGAGGCTCACAAGCCAGTGCTGGAGAACGGAGACGGAGTCTTCCATATGGAATAATGAAGTTGCATGGTTGTAAAGAACAATACCTGTTAGAAACGACGAGTATCTGTAAAGTTATGATTTTTTCCGCATTTTCCTGTGTTTGATCTATTGCATAATTAGTCTGAAATTGTATTACGACAAATGAAGTGATGCCACTTATACACCCTTTGTTCGGATAATATGAAAAGAGAACTTTGAACAATGTTGGTTTTGTTCTTTGTTCCCATCGAAATTAGTTTTTCCTTCGATATCCCAAGAATGAAAACAACGCTCACACAGAAGATGTAATAAGTAACCCGGACAACGAAAACAGAATCAGCTTTTTCCTCTCGAAAACAATCTTCTGGCATTCTTACCTCGTTCGCAATGCGAGGTCTACTTTTCATTCTTTTCGCTGCATCACTCATTTTTGCTGTTCTTTCACAGGTATACAAATTTTAAAGGACACTCAGTGCCCATTTATCCCCAAAATTTTCAGAACTGTACCTGGTCCGCATGGTCTCAATGGACAACCTGCACTGATACATGTGGAAGTTGTGGAAATGAAACGAGATCTCGTTCGTGCGCCAATCAATCCAGTGCATGCATCTGTTCTGGCAACTCAACCCAAATCCAGAACTGTAATGCCGAAGTCTGTATCTTCCCACGGAACAGTTGTTGCATTGGAGCTCCATCTTCATTAGACGGAATGTTCATGTGTGCTCTCAACGCTACAGTTGGCTAACGATCTGATTTGTACTTTATTGTGGTTTGATTCGAATAAAGATTAAGACGATTGAAAAGATACGGTGATAAGGCACATGTCATGAAGATTTGATAAGCAGCTAGGGAGCTAAACGGTTGATTTGATGATTAGGCGCATTCAAATAATCCATCCACGGATGCAGGAGCACCGGAACAGCAGGATGCTCGAGGGAATTTGCAGACTGCTGGAGCACAAGTTTGCTGTTGACTTGAGTCACTGAAAATGGACAGGATGTTATTGAAGTTATCAATTTTTATGTTCTTGTTTTCCTTTTAAAAACAGTATCTCGTGCTTACCCGGTGCATGTGCAGGTTGTTGATGCAGATGAGCAAGTGCGAGTTCTCTGTTGAGTTCCACAGTTTCCACATGTATCACTGCACGTTGACCAATCTCCCCATGTTGTCCAGGCGCAGGTCTGAAAACGAACTGCCCAATGATCGTCGTCCAAGCTGTAAATGAGCTTACCTGGGCTTCAACAGCAGCTACAATGCATGAAAGTGTTAGGAGCGTCAGAAAGATCGAGTTCATATTGTGTTGAATTAAAAGTGAAGATAATGATGATGATTGTCGTCTGTTTCGTGGCCCTTATAAACCTTTCGCCCTGGTTGCCGCCTCCAAATATTTTTGCAAACGGATTAATGTGGATCACAATATTTGGGGGATGCGTCATGTGAAAATGACAATTCTGTGTAGGGCACGAACACAGAACACAGAATACACATAATGAATATAGAAAGAGCACATTTGAGATCGGAAAACAGCAGATTATCAAGGCCATTCCAGGAATGTCCATGATGAAAAATCATCGCGGACAGAACAATTCTGATGAACTGAGCTTTGGTCCAAAAGGATTATTACGAGGTTTCTGAGAACGTAGAGATTATGTTCGGCTAGATAGATCGCCATCATGACAAATGAATATCCAAGAACTTTCGAAACACACAGAAGTTAAAATGAATTTCTCATACAGCCATACTTTTGTAACAGCTGCAGAAATGGAATAATCCCAGAGTGACTTTTTGAATTCTCAACAAAATTATGCTCATAGAAATCTTGAAAACATCTGTACATCAAACCAACAATGCGTTTCAACCTGCCTTTACTGCCCTTTCCCGTCTGATTATCCATTCAAATTACCATATCGTTTTCCATGAAATAACATTACTTACATCTATAGAATTGATGTTCAGAGATCAAGTGGAGATCGAGAGATCAGAGGGTAAGTCACTCTACATTTATGAATCATGAATGGACAGAATACGGTTTCGACTATAGAGAATTTGTTTCGGACAAACGAACGACCGCCGATGAATTCTGTTCAAATTGTGAGAAAGACAGCTACGGTTAAGTTTACGATCAAGACTGTTGTTTTGGTTTTCATCGTGTGAAAACTACTGATAATGGAGACTAAAAGTCACATTAATAACAATTTCAGAGCTGTGAAGAAATTGTCCGACTGACTTGGTAATGTTTTCTTTTTTCGGAGAGCTGTTTCCCTTATCTTCGTTTTCCCAGAGATTCATAATTGTCTGTTCCTTCATATCAATTTTTTCTAATAATCAGGGTCAGGGTAAAATGAGCTCTCCAGATTCAGATTCCCAAAAAAACCGACGGAATTTTCTGAAAAACCTCTTAAAATTTCTCTTACACTTAAAGATGGTCAAGACAGTGTCATTTTCCGTAAATCGTTCTCTAACATAGTCCGATTTTAATTTTCCGAGGCCGCAACTCAAATCACTTGAGCATTTGGTCGATTTGCACTTCAGATTCTGAAACTGTATGATGAACTTTATCCGGCACCAGATTATGAGAAAAGTTTAACCTAACCAGACGATGAATGTCCCTTCAAAACCTCTCAACTCAAAAACCCAATCTTCCTCTACTCCACCTTTTGCTCGTTCTCTCCCCCTCTTTTCCCGTTTTCTCACAATGAATCCATAAAGCGAGACGGGTATCCATAGCAACCCGAACGCGCGCTTCTTGCTCCTTGCTCTCTGCCTCCTTTGTTGGTTCGCATTGAAACCAAACACGCGATCTCCTTGCTTTTTATTCATACTTTTTAATGAAACCCTCAATAATCGAATGGGCACCTCACTGTGGATGGGTTTGTGTGGTCACTCCAGATGACAAAAAAGGAGAGGCTAACATTGCTTTTTCGGATCCTTCGGTGAGAATAATAGGGATTAACTTTCAAAAGAATGGGAGGATTTTCAGGGAACAATCAAAGAAAAAGGACCGTCTAAAGCTGGAACAGTGACTTGTGTAACATGGCATCCAAAGAAACAGTTCGTTGTAGTAGGATGGAAAGATGGAGGAGTGTGTTTTGTTCCGAAGGGAGGAAACATTTGTGAGTGCCTTTTGTTATGTTCTCCAGGCCACAATTTCTTTTCAGCCCACACAGTAATGGACACTTACCCTTATCCAAATCAAGGAGTAGACTGGAGTCACGATGGAGCAACTCTCATGACTCTTCACAATGTCAGTATTACGAAGAATTAGGAAACAAAGAATCTATCAACTTTCAGCCTTCATCAGTTCATTTGTACAGCTACTTGGTCATTGGGGAGACAATATCAACTAACAATATCATGCAAATCGAACTGAATGATCATGTTATGTTGTGGAGCAAACGGTTGAGTTACGAGAAGTGAGTAGATTTCGATTTTCAAGGCTCCGAAACTCCCAATTCTAGGCTCCGACCAAGAAAGATATCAGCAGAGGAGGTTGATAGCGGAGTGGATGAACCTCCTTTAAGTTCGAAGGACTCGCTGCACAAATATGAAAAGAGTTTGGTGCCAACTGGAACTCAATTTTTGTTCGCGGGAAAGTCTGGAACTATATACGGAGTTGACAACGAGAGACAGACGACTGTTCATAAGGTAGGACTTACTAGAGAATGTTGTGAAAAAACCAAGAAGCCTATAACTCGACTTCTGGATTTCGACAGAAGTTTTCAAAACTCGGTTTTAATAGTACTCACCACATACGCAAGTTGTGCAACTTCACAACATTCAAGCTACGAAAAAAACAACCAACTTTGTTTTCAGTTAGATTCTGAAATAATCTTCCTCGGATACTGTGACATGATCTCGATGATAATTGCCTTCACAAGAGACTGCTTCATATTCCACCTGGCCAAGGGTACAATGGAGGGAAAATGTGCAGAGAAAGTGAAAGTGAAGTTGGGTGGAAAAGCAGACAAGTATTATCTGGAACTGAATGATGGACTTCTCGTCATGTCTTACGGAGAGAAAGAGATCCGAGTGTGGGATCTGATAAGAGAAGAGAACGGAACAATAGCATTGGAGACGACCAAAGGATTCCTACCAGACGAGACAATAAATGTGGTCACAGTCAATGGGAAACGAGGTGAGAATAACAGGAAATCAAAGGAGATTCTAGCATATTGTATTGATCAGGTGTGATAACAGCCGCTACCAACCTTAACAACATCGCCGAATGGAAGCGAAAACGGACAGACACTAACATCGAGACCGCTTGGAAATTGAGTCCCAACACTCATATAGAAAGCCCGGTGAGTGGATTCAAGAAGACACGCTAATCCTTTGAATGTTAAAATGTGAGGGGAGAGAGAGGGGCATCTCCGAGTGTTATTGGAGAGCGAGAGAGTTAAACTTAGAAATCGCGTGTCTCATAAAATGTAGATGACGTATTTCCTTCTGGAGGTTCTCAGTAACGTTATTTTTCTCCTGATATAAACATCGATTTCTGTTTCTGGTCCTGTTTCTATATAAGACTAGTTTGATTCCATTCTCTACATAATAGACGGTTGTAGTTTCAAGTGCTTCATTCAATTTTCATGTGACTAAGTGACATTCCTGAAACAAGCGGCTCCCTTTTTAACTTAATAAGTTGTCGTGACTAATTTTATAAAACGAAAACATTTTCAACAATGCCATAATTTTTAAAATTTCAGATATCTGTTATCCGCTGGAGTCCTATTCTCAGCACCTCAGCTCTTATCACCGACGAAGGTCTTCTTCTAATCGGAGAAAACTCGGTGACGGTCAAAATGCGTGGAAAAATGGCAGCCATCCAGACCAGTTCGAACAGTTTCACACTTCTGCATGCGACAAGTGGAGTCTCTCAAGAGTTGAAGTTGTCCATTCCGTCGGCCAAAGGAATATGTCTGGGGGAAAAACAACTTGTCGTTTGGAATGATGATACGGTATGGAATTCTGTTCTTGCAAATCGCCATTTGGTATCTTTTTCTCAGGTTGTCACATACGACGTCCAAACCTCTCTGGCCACCATCCAATGCACTTCGTTCGCATGTATCACCTCTTCAGTTGCCATCGTCAATCAGAATCTGTACTGTATTGAGAAGGATAAAATATTTGCGAGAACTCTTCAAGGGACGCTTCGACAAGAAATCTCTCTGCCGGAAATTGAGGGAGATCCGGAAATATTGGAAGTCAATCGGACTTGGATGGCAGTGGCAACAACAAATGGATTCGTTCGGATCTACAATTTGAGTTCCAAGTGAGAGAACGATTGATGACTTTGGAAATAATAGTCTTTTCAGAGATGCTCACCAGGAACACAACTCAAAATACATTGTGGAAAATGTCCCGAACTTCTACAAGTTCCACTCTATCAGAATCAACCATACTGGAAACAAAGTGGCTGTCACTTATCTCGAGGATGTCTCCACAATCGCCGAGCGTCTTCTTGTTTACGATGCCGAGTTGGATTCCGTCTCGTACTTCTCATTTGATCGTGGAATGACAGATACTCAAGAGTACGAAACGCAGGCAGAACTGGCCCACACCAGCAGTGGAAGACCAGTGACAGCAGCTGCACGGAAGATGGCACGAGAACAGTCTAGATTCCAAATGATGAACCATCGAGCAGGAGCACTGGAATGGGATGAGAATGATGCGCGGTACTTGGTGATTGAGTGTGTTCACATTGAGCCAGAATCGGTGAGACGTTTGAAAATAAACTTTAATTTGAAACCGAAAAATTCAGCCGGACCAAAGAGTTCTGACCTGTTTTGTGACTTCTGAGCATGGAATTCAACTTCAAGGAATGCAACAGAAGAGTATTCATTGCGGAAAACTAGTGTCAGTGTCTGTTCCGAACTTCTACTTCGTACGGAAACCGGGATGGGATGATGAAGATAACAGGGATGAGAGAACTATTGGGAAGACTCTCGTTGCCAAGTGTCTTCGGGAGTTTTTGGGAAATGAAAACTGCGATGAGGGAACTCGAAAAGCGATGATGGACTTCTCCTTCTACTTGACAATTGGCAGTATGGACGCTGCATTCAAAGCCATCCAGTTCATCAAGAGGTAAACACCATAATAGATGAACACCACTCTGTAATCCTGAATATTTTCAGTGAAAGTGTCTGGGACCACATGGCCTCGATGAGTATCAAGACTCGACGGCTCGACGTGGCAATGGTCTGTCTCGGACACATGAAAAATGTGAGAGGAGCACGAGCGGTACGAAGATCCATGGGTAATGGAGAGAATGATTCGATGAAGTGTGCTGCATTGGCAATCGAGCTGAGTATGCTGGAAGAAGCACTGATCATCTATGCTCAGAATGAGAGATACGATTTGATGAACAAGTTGTATCAGTCTCAGAACATGTGGTCAGCTGCGTTTGAGATTGCTGAAACGAAAGATAGAATTCATTTGCGAAACACTCATTACAACTATGCAAAGTTCTTGGAGGCGAAAAGAGATTCCGCTAGTATTGAAGCTGCCATCGAGAAGTTTGTGACGACCTCGTTTTCTCTAATTCTGAACTACATTTCAGTTACGAGAAAGCAGGCGTTCATGCGTTCGAAGTGTTCCGGATGTTGAAGGACTATCCAAAGCAGATTGAGCAATATGTTCGTCGCAAGAGAGAAGAGTGAGTACTTCATCGTGTTCGAGTTCCGAACCGTATCTTACTT
Organism: Caenorhabditis sp. 40 LS-2015; assembly: GCA_900536305.3. NCBI lineage: Eukaryota > Metazoa > Nematoda > Chromadorea > Rhabditida > Rhabditidae > Caenorhabditis > Caenorhabditis tribulationis. The sequence continues at coordinate 38,800 of LR545223.1, read as the reverse complement.
CAGAACTCTGTACAGTTGGTGGGGAGGATACTTGGAGAGTGTTGGGGAACTGGAAGGAGCCCTGAGTTTCTATTCCTCAGCGAAGGATTATTACTGTATCGTGCGAGTCAAAAGTATGCAAGGGAAAACAGAAGAAGCTGCTCGGTTGGCCGAAGATTCCAAGGACAAAGCAGCATGTTACTTGATTGGAAGACTATATGAAAATGAAGGAGATATCGTGAAAGCCGTCAAGTTCTTCACCAAAGCAAGAGCACTGTCATCTGCAATCCGTCTGGCAAAAGAACATGATATGAAGGACAGGCTCGCCAACTTGTGTCTTATGGCCGGCGGAGCAGAACTCGTCAGTGCTGCGAGATATTACGAAGATATGCCAGGATATGCTCACAAGGCTGTTATGTTGTACCATAAAGCCGGACAAATCGGAAGAGCCCTGGATCTTGCATTCAGAACCGAACAGTTCAGTGCCCTCGATTTGATAACGAAAGATCTGGATGCAGGAACAGATCCAAAGATTCTGAAAAGAGCTGCCGAGTTCTTTGAGAGTAATCAAAACTACGAAAAAGCAGTGAACTTTCTTTGTCTTGCGAAGGAGTTTGCTGGAGCAGTTCAACTTTGTAGATCGAGAAATGTTCGAGTTACCGATAAGTTTGCGGAGCTAATGACTCCAACCAAAGGTGATTATTTCGTACATGTAGGACCCAAGACAATCGAATACGTTTCAGAAGATATGCCGAGTGTGGCTGAGAGAAAGAGAGTTCTCGAGACTGTTGCTGAACTCTGTCTTCAACAAGGAGCATATTCTGCATCTGCGAAAAAGTTTACCCAAGCTGGAGACAAACTTTCTGTGAGTTAAAGCTGGTTTGTAATCATCATTTCCACTTCTTCAGGCAATGCGAGCCCTCCTGAAATCCGGAGACGTTCAGAAGATTCGATTCTTTGCAAACACTGCTCGAAACAAGGAAATTTACATATTGGCAGCCAATTTCCTCCAGACCACAGACTGGCAAGATAATGCACAAACTATCAAAGACATTGAGACGTTCTACACTAAATCGCAGTCTTACGAACATCTAGGAAACTTCTACAAGTCTGTTTCAATTGTATGTCAAAGTTTTGAATAACAAGGAAAACTAATCTGTCATTTTCAGATCGAAGCAGAGAATTTGAGAACACTAGATAAGGCTATGGACGCTCTCCAGATGGCGGCAGTTTGTGTTCAAGAGGCGGAGCAGAAGAATCTGTCAACCCCTGGAATCGATGCTCTGAAAGAGGACCTCAAGAAATATGTCATTCAATTGAGAAAACTGCAAAGTATTCTGGAGTGAGTTGAGTGTCAAAAAGGCCAACATACCTATAAAATTGCAGAGTGATGAAAAACGACACTGCCGATGGAATGCGTCAACTGACAACTCTCGCCGAAGAGTCCCTCGAAGACGATATTGTTCCATGCACTCGTATTTTCGCCCTCATCATAGTGGATCACGCGACGAAGAAGAACTGGAAACCAGCTTACAGAGCAATCACGGCATTGCAGAAGAAGTGTCCAAATGTCGATTTGGAGATATTCGTGGATTCATCCACTCTCGACAAGATTTGCGATGAAATGAGAATGGAAAGAGTGACCAAGAAGAAAAAGGAAGAAGTAGAATCGGATGGAGAAGAAGTCGACTTCTCCCATTCATTGCGACGACAAAACGTCACCTGATTTTGACATTTTATTTTGAATCCTTTGAACATGTAAATATAATTTCACACCCGGTTTTACGGCTGATCTACCACAGAGTAGTTGTGATATTTTGACGAAGATAGACATTATGTTGATGGCTGAGTGCTCCGATTTGGAACTGAAATCCTGCTATCCTCTCCACGTCTTCAACAGTTGCAGTGTAGTCTAGTAGTACTTCATCGGGACTCTAAATCTTACTAATTTTTGTGATCGCAACCACGGTTTTCCCTAACCATGCAGTCCATTGTAGTTGTCTCTTCAAGAATCGGAAAGACAAAAGCCAACACTTTCATCTCATGGTACTTCTTGCATAGTGGAGGATTAGTGGATAACCAATTTCCAGTGCATGTGATCAATACTCGGTAGAAATGAGTGGGAGTTCTTAAAATGTTTATGACTTTCAGAAACTCAGCGAAAAACTAACTTGCTAGTTTTCGTGTCACTGATTCCGTTCAGATCAGAATCAGTTGCAAGTCCCGAGAGCACGTAGAGTTTTTCAAAACTTTCCAGATACTCATTAGTTTTTACGGAGAGAGGCACGAGAATATCTGTAACTTTTGTTGTTTTTTTCTAGAGAACATCGAGAAATCTCACTTATCAAAAATTCACTCGGAAACTGATGCTGCGCTATTGCCAGTTTGCTAATAGCTGAAACTTCAAAATGATTGACGACCATAATGAAGACGTACCTTCTGATCCAGCCGAGAAGAATGTTTGATTTTCTTTGAATACTGGACAATCCAATGAGTACATTGTGTTGATGTAACTGAACTTCTCTTCTGACGATTTTTTCTTGGATGTTGATCGGGACAGGACTTCCATCACTGCTGTTCTTGGATCTGAAAAAAGTATGCTGAAAACTTAGAAAAAGCTAAACAGTGTACCTTCTGCTTCTTTATGAACAATTACCGCAGTTTCACAATTACTTTGAAAACAGTGATTTTTTGAGTAAATTGGTAAGCTTCTGATTGATGAACACGATTCCAAATAAGCTGATAACTTTCTCTAAAGTTACAAGGGTTTGCTGATTATCTTTACATAAAAAGTCACCCAGTTGTCGTTAGGAGTTTTGTTACACGGAAGAGCATCAGCTGAACCAAATGTTGGGCATTCCCTGGAACGTAAATCCATTTTTGTGCTGACATTTTGAAACCTACTCAATGGGACTCCAGTTATTTTCTCTCAATGGCTGATTTTTAAGTATACTATCGAAGAAACCAGTCGTTCCATTATTCTTCACAGCTCCTTCCAGCCCAAGTAAACTCAACCAAAGGTTCATATACTGCACATTTTGATACGGTGGAACAGTGACTTTGGGTCGGAAGGATGGGCCACGGGCAAACATTACAGTGTGCATGTTCTCGTTGTAATAGTCGTTTCCGTGGTCTCCTCCTTCTTCATCGTTTCTTCAATTTTCTTCTTTGATTTTATAGGCTTTGAGATTGCTTACTTGTGAAACGTTGTTCCTGGTTTCCCTTCAATAATCAAAACTCCGACACGACTGGATCTAGAGTAATGCTTCCTGGGTGGAATATCTCGAATCGTGTTCACTTTAACTCCCTCTATCTTGCATCTCATCTCATCAGCAACCGTTTCAATGGACCGATCTGAAACTTCTTTTGAAATTAAACAATAATCCGAGATTCCTTACCAGTTCCATTCAAATGAATTCGAGCAACTACGCCTTCTGACAGAATCAATCCATTCATATCTACATGATCCTTAACTTCAATTGTTTTATTGAGTATTTGCATTCCATGATCGGATACGATCACTAGATTTATGCACTCCAGGAGACCTTCGTTGTGAAGAGTTCCCATCAGATTATCAATATAGTTATCAACCTCTTCTAATGCTTCATCTATCTGAAAATAGACTTTTCTCTTGAATTCTCACATCCCTGACCTTTTTCTGTTTATGTCCAGCGGCATCTGGTTGATGGAGATAAGCAGTGATTAGTCCCGGTTTTTCTTTGGCAGGAAGTTTAAGCCAACTGATTAGCTAAACTTAGTTGTATAGTTCTGATTTTCAAATCAACATACCGTATCAATTCTTTCTTGAAGTGGTAAACTTTGATTATAATCTGGGGATACGTCAGGTTTATAACCTGTGTTATTGAAGTAACACCCAACCCAAAACAGACAATGAGCAGGTCGTCCTGTTAATCTTTTGTATGTTGACCAAATCTGAAATCTTTTCAATGTACTTCAACTTGAAAAATACCCACTGCTTCTCCATCGTAATACTTCTCTGCTTCCGGTGTTCTCATAGCGACAAGTTCAGGTGACAGTTTAGGATCGAAAACTTGATTATCAGCTAAAGTTTCAAATTTCAAAAAATACGTGTCAATGTCGAAACTCACTAATCCCATGAGATTCTGGGTACAGCCCCGTAACCATTGTGTAGTGATTTGGGAACGTTTTAGATGGAAATGATGGAAAAACTCTTTCCGCTTTCACACCACATTCTGCCATCAATTCAAGAGATTTTACAATTTTCCGTTCCAAATATTCTCTAGCGAAGCCATCAAAGCTGAGAATCACAAGAGGTGGTTTAGAGAATCCATCGAGTTTACATTTTCCAAGGTTGTCACATCCAGCCCAATGATATTTTTCAGAGCTTTCTGAGGCGTTCTAAAATGAATGTTGAAAACAGCAGACAGTGCAGAGGAACTCACACTTAAAATTTCAGTTTCTACATGGTTGATCAATTCTAATGATACAAGGAGTAACAGAGGAATCATGTCATTTGCTAGGCGTGAAGTTCTAAATGTCAAATCGTTCTGTTAAGTTCTCAAAGAAATGACAAAAGAGAACAGGAATCATTCCGAGTGAAATCGTTTCGTATCAATCATTGAACAGGAATGAAAGAACATGGACGTAAAGAAACTTGACCAAGAAAAATTGGAATGCAAAACAGTTGCAGAGGCAAAAACTTCTGTAATTTTTGCTGAGTTCTCAACTGCTTTGTTTATTCTTTGAGGGGTTTACTGACTTAACAGAAAACGGAAAGAAAGTAAAAAAAACACGAAAAAAAAGTATATTTTTCGACACTGTACTTTCACTTTTCCCTGCTTGTCCCCCCATCGAAAATCCGCACTGCCATTGATGTATGAATACGATTCAAGTTCAAATCCAAATATTTTATTCAACATTCATTCAAAATAAGATAACCATACTTGTCGCAAATCGGGTCAATTTGAAAGATCTCTTTTTTTCTTTCATTTTCAACCGATCCGACCAACCAATCACAAGCATGAAAAACACCAGTTTTAAACCCGTACCATTTGTACTGGTATGCTATTTTCTAAATGATAAAAAATCAGCGATCCTATTACCAAAGCTCAGTTGATATCCTTCTACGAAGGATTGTATTCTGATTCTGAGTGAGTGCACCAAGTCCAAACTGAAATCCGGCCATCCGTTCAACGTCATAGATGGTAGCTGTATAATCGAGAAGAACGTCATCGGAGTTCTGAATAAGTTTGTCATGGCGACGAGTTGGAAGATGTAACAAACCATGCAATCCACGGTTGATTGATTCACAATCGGGAAGATGAAAGAAAGAGTCTGCATGGCATCTGAATCTGTACAGAGCGGTGGATTCATGGAGAGCCAGTTGGAATTGCAGATGAGGAAAATGCGATATACGTGAGTAATAGTAGAACTGAAAATTCTTATATTGAGTTTTTGATGTCCAACAGGGTTTTGAATGATGACTCACCCACTGAAATCCGCCACTCCATCGTGATCCAAGTCTGTTGCTGTTCCGGAAATAACGTACATCTTCTCATACTTGTTCAAGTATTCCATTGACTTGGATTGCAGTGGATCCATAACTTCTGAAAATCCAACTTTCGAAAAGTATTGTAGTTTGTAACTTACTTAGAACGAAGTTGTTTGGCAACGAAATCCGAGCATCTGCCATACTGCTTAGCTCTGAAAAGAAGAATCATTTCCAGCTTTTTCTTATGGAGCAAAGCTTACGAGAGTTTTTGAGAACCATCAAACTATCTATCGGGATGGAGTTCGGACACGAAGATTGATACTTTGCATTCACAAACGTAAAATTGGAAGGAGTCGAGGCCTCGTCTCTTGACAAGATTTCAATGAACGCCCTTCTCTTGTCATTCGAATTCCGACTGACTATCACAGAATTCTCACAATAGTTTTGGAAGCAGTGGCTGTCCGAATACAGAGGAATGTTAGACGGGGAGAATGCACAGCCTGTCAACTTGGCAGATAATTGGTTCTGGATAATGAAAGATATGCATTTTATTAACAGATCAACAAACCAAAGTTTGTGGCAGCACTTCTCCAGAACAGTTTAGAGCAGATGGGAAGGCCAGCATTGGACACTCTCTGAAAATGAGTTTTGCTCCTCTTACTGGTGTTTCTTCAACTTACCCAATCACATTGGTCGGATTTTCTCTTCTCGGTGGATTCGTTAGGACATTGTCAAAAAATCCGACAGTCCCATTTGTCTCAACAGATCCCTCGATCCCAAGAAGACTCATCCAAAGATTCATGTATTGAACATTTTGGTATGGCGAAATTGTCATATTCTGTTTGAAAGAAGGTCCACGAGCAAAGAAAATTGTGTGCATTTTGGGGTTGAAGTAGTCGTATCCGTGGTCGCCAGATAACTCGTAGTCATCTGCTTTGCTTCTAAGATTCAAAAAATCTGTACAAGTAAACATTCAAATAACTCACTTATAAAAAGTTACTCCCGCTCTTCCCTCTAACAAAACTTCTCCAACTCTGGCATCTCTCGAGTAATGCTTTCTTGTTGGATTGTCAGCTCGTGTGTTGGCTTTTACTGTATCAATTTTGCACCGTAATTTGTCTGTCACATCATTCACAGAGATATCTGAAATGATATGTGGAATTCAAGGATTGGCTCGAGTTCACTAACCACTATCATTAATGTAAATTCTTCCAACAACACCCTTTGCAGTGATAAGTCCGTTCAAATCAAGATAGTCTTGGAAATAATAAGTTTTGTCGATGAGTTGCATTCCTGAAATACAGAACATGTAACTTTTACTATCCACCGAAAGACCAACCATGATCAGAAAGAATCGCAAAATTGATACATTCCAGCAGCTTCTCCTCACTCAACCGACTCATCAAGTAATCCAAGTTATCATCAATTTCAGCTAGTTTCTCATCCACATCCTCATCACTGACTTGATAATGTCCTGCATTATCTGGTTCATGAAGATATGCAGTAATGAGTCCCGGTCTCTCATCCGCCGGAAGTTTCAACCAATCCACAACCATGTCGATTCTATTTCTAAATGGAAGTTCTTGATTGTAAGCTGGAGCGATATCTGGAGCATATCCGCTGTTGTTATAGGCACAACCGACCCAAAATAGGCAGTTAGCCTTCTTCCCAGTCTTCCGCTTGTACACTGACCAAATCTGGAAGATACTTTTTGTTGATAAGCCATCCGAAATGAAATTCTTACCGGCTCTCCTTCAAAAAACTTGTCGTATTTCGTGCTCTTCATTGATTCCAAAACTGGCGAGATTGTTGGATCGAACACACTGTTATCAGTGATTCCATGAGATTCTGGCCATAATCCAGTGACGATCGAATAGTGGTTTGGGAAGGTTTTCGATGGGAAAGAGGGGTAAACTCTATCTGCTTTCACTCCACATTCCGCTATATGATTGAGGGTTTGAACAATATTCCTATCTACATATTCTTTTGCGAAACCATCCAAACTCAAAATGACTAGTGGAGGCTTGCTGTACCTAAAGATGAATAGTTTCGTTAGGAACAAAAGGGAAAAAACAGACCCCGATAATTCACACTTTCCAACATTATGACATCCTTTCCATTCATATCTTGCTTTTGGAGATCTCCTTGGAGGTTCTGGGGTTGTATTAGGACCAGTTACAATGGGACTTATAGGAGGGACACCTGGTGACGGCTGTGGAGTCGGAGGATGGAATCCACCCGGCATCCCAGGCATGTTGGTTAACTTTTCTAGTGTTGGACCAAGTTGTTCCAATGGTTGAGTTAGTTTCTAGAAAGAAAGAATATATCAGTTTCATGAAAACAACTTCAAACTCACTCACCCTTGCTAACTCATCCATTTGTGTCTTCGACGAACTCATCACATTGACTGCATTAGCATTGGCAGCCTTCAACTGTGTTAACAATAACACGATAATTACAATCACAACCATTGCCAACAGCAGAACTGCGATTCCAATGACAGAAAGAAAGCAAAACCGCCGATTGAACCAACGCTTTGTTTCGTCGACTTCTGAAATATAGGATCATAAATATTTGTCCGTGGTTTTCGAGGTGTTGGGTACAGAAAATGTCTGTCCTTTTTCTTACTGAATTCTCGGGCTCAAAACTCAAGAAAATAATGGGAGATCACTTGCAAAAGAGAGAGGCTAAAAATAGTTGATACAATAATATATGATCAGAAAATCAGTGGGAGCGAAATAGTGTGATGGGCGAAGAGATGAGTGAGATTTTATATTTGATTTAGGTTGATTCGATGGTGAGAAAATGTGGGAGAACGGCTGGCAAATAAATCGAGAATCTCAGGTTTGATGAGTTCAATTTTTGAGCTTAACTTTCTCACCCTCACATTGCAACTTTGTTCGTTCGGAGCGAAGAACAAAACGGACAGATTTTGAACCAAGTTGGCCAAATTCAGGGTCACCACCGTGTGAATCAAACAAAATGAAGAAAACGAAACATATGTCTTATCAGGTTATCTTATCACATAAAAAAGAAGGTCATGTCTACAAGGAAACTAATTTTTCGAACCTTACCGTCATATTGTATTGTTCCATTGTCTGTCGTTCCAGTAGAGAGAACCCTCGCCTGGTTCAGCATCATTGGAGTCTGAAAAAAAGAGAAATCTAGATGGAAGTTCTTTTTTTGAATATTGATATATGTAAAACAGGGGAGGTTAGGTCAAAGAGTGGGTGCATGATTATGTCAACAATTTTGTGTCTGACTAGAATTTGGATTGATTACCTTCATGAGATCTTAGATGTCGGTTGGAAAATTGAACTTCTTTTGAGTTTAGAGGGATATTTATCACTCCTATCTCTTCTTGACCTCTAACTACGCGTTATTACACTGATCCTTCTCTCACTCGACCTTTTGATTCTATCGATTCAGCGGAACTTTCTATGATGCAATGTGTGTCCCGGCAACAATCCTCTTTTCATAAAACATCAAAAACGGAAACAAAAACCACCATCAAACTTCGACAATACTAACCTGGTTCAAATTGGTTTTCATCTTTTGTTTCAGAAATTTGGGGGAACCTAAGAATGAAGAGGATTCTGGAGAAGAGGGTGGAGCCTTGTTGTAGTTTACTAACACAATTTGTGTTTTCCAATATGGCTACGTGCCTGCCATACATCTGTGTCAATCATTGTTCGATTGGACTTGGGCTCAGATTGGTTTCTACGTAAATTGCACCCTGGAGGATACGTCCAGGAAACACCACCTGGATAGCAGAGAAGTCAAAAGAACAAGATCAGAGGAATCAGAATAGAAAGGTTTTACTTAAAGCAAATGAAATCGGCAGAAGAAGAGGACGAACGAGGATCCTATTTTCAGGGTACCTCTGAGAACTTTCTTTAAATTGGCACAAGTATAGAATCGAATATTGGCTTTTAGGAGTGCTGGGTGGCCAAAATGGGGTCCTGGTAAGTTGCTGATTTTCTCAAACAGACCGCCACTTTCGGATAACTGGTACAGGAACCGAGAAAAACTTGATCAAAGTGCCAGGAAGTGGTGCCGGTTCATTTGAAGAAATACGGTATGTACATTCAGGATGCTTATAGAAGCCACACACCTAAAGTATTGCATTATCAAAACGACATTCAAACTATATTTGTTTCAGACTAACAACTTCATAAAGTTCTTCCGATGGACATGCCGCAAATTCTGCAAAAGTGTTGCACTCCCCCTCTCGTCTAGTTTGAAGACTTTTATCTCGTTTCGTATTGAGATTTTTCAAAATCTGCCAACTAACGAAATGCAACATTAATTAAGAAAAAATTGCATCAATTGTCAGCTTCACGAGATTCCAATTCTAACCGAGATAAATTTCCTTGAAGGGTTCCTTGAACAATACAGAAGTTTTTTCTTTTTGGCTACCTACCTGCTCAATGTCTTTGGAGTTTTGTTTCCAATTTTTATAAGTTCATTTCATCTAAATCTTATCATAGTTAAAAGCATCATCTTTAAAAAATAGTATACATTCAAAAAAGAGACGAAACAAAAAGAAGCGGACCCACTGTGGTCAGTGGTGGTGACCTGGCAACGAGAATGTATACAAAGGGCAAGAGGGTCCTTTCGAGTGACCAAAACATTTGGGAAAAGGAAACGAAAAGAGAGAAGCACTCACTTTTTCCGTCGACGGCGAAGCGTTCGGGAAGGAGGAGGATGACCGCATTTTTGAGAATAATAAAAGCGACACCTGGCTGGGAAAAATGGTTAAAAAATGAAGTGAGAGAACAATGAGACTCTTCTTATCATCTTTCGAAGTTTGTTATCAGCTGATGGGAAGAGTTTGCACTTTCGGGAGCATGTGTCAAGTAATTATGTCATCTGGGGAGTTTGCACTTTTCAGGTTTTCTTCGGAACCTATAAAACATTTAGTTCACTTTTTGACTTCAAATGTATTCTTTCAATATTTTAGTGCATCAGATTTTCTCTTCTTCAAATTCGAATTCGAATTCCGAATCTCCAGATTTCTTTCCAACCCACAAATCCGAGAATGCTCGTCAGACGGAAAATCGTGATTCGACTGGGAAAAAGGCGGGCAGATGATGAATAAGTTAACGTATCGTGTTCGAGTAGTTTTTTGAATATTTGATGGTTCAGAAGAAGAAGAAGAGAAAGTCATCCGCCTCCTCCTCCACACTTCCAGATTTTTCACTCGCTAGTTTGGTGCATAAAACGATGCTTCTGGTATTCCTCCGTGCCTTGTCATGGTTTCGAATCGTTCAAAATCGGATTCCAATCGCAGTTCGAATTCCAAGATCCTGGTGGATGAGGAAGCGGTTGGCACAACAAGAAAGTTCACAGGTTCGTGTCTCAAGAGTCTTTATTCAGAATGAGAGAGCACTTGAGAGAATCTTCAAAGATTGGCATGAAGTTCATTCAGATCTTATTCCTGGAAGAGAGCATTGTGCTTTTTTCAAAACCTTTTAGTTTTTTAGAAGTGTTTTAGTAGAGTTTTGACTGATTTTGTTCCTGCAAAAAGTTAAACCATATATATATGTAGATTGTGGTTACTTTTAACCAGAGGTGGCAAATTTCGGCCCAGGACGGTGGAACATTCTTATGACACGAATAGAATAGGAAAACATTGAACATTTTTGAAAATATACCACACCATTCTCCATATAGCCGTTCCCACCTGGCTCTATCAACCCTCCTTCTGTATTATGGAAAGATGACTCACTTGTAGAGTATGCAAACGTAACGAAAATAAACACATTTTTCAAAGTTCATCTGGATGAGGAGGCAAAATTTTGAAACTCTTGCTCAAAAAGGGCCAACACTGAAGGAGAAAACAAAAGTGCCTCCAGAATGTTTATGGAATGACACCCAAAGCGAGATTCCGTATTATTTTTTCTTTCCTCGTTTCATTCTTCTCGGTTCCTGGAACTTTTGTCTCTGGAATGACTTTTCGACTAGACTTCTCATTCCTGCGTACCGCCTGAGATGACTTAATGTGCCCGCTTTGCATTTAACGATGTGGTGTTCGACGAAACCCATAAATTATATGAAAGAGAGCGGGAAAAGACTACCAGAAATCATAAAAAACATTAAAAAAGAAAAGAGAGGTGAAGCGTCTTCCCCTTCCTCTCGTCCGATTATTGGCACCTCTTGGGGTCCCCTCACTCTATTCCTCTTCATCTACTTCTTGTCGGGGGCCTCTTGTGGATCCGCCACCTAAAAAACCCAATATTTTGATTTCGATATTTCAATTCACGAACACGAAACAGGGCTAGAAGAACGAGAAGAAGAAATAAGAATTGTTGTGGTTTGTCCCCCCTCTTCTATTGGGACAACATTGGCAGCACACGATTTTTTATACTGCACGAGGAGAGACCAATATTTCTGGATAGGTCGTTTCGTTCCGCCCTTCGTCGTATTCTTTTTTGAAGTCGTTCAAACCTATTTTCTGAATACGAACTGTCCTTTTCCATCATATTCTTTTCACCATTTTGAATTCGAATCATCATGGAAAACGACGGTGGTGGTGGTGTTCAAGAACCGGTAAGTAATTTACCTGGTAGTAGGTATAACTTACACTATGAGATGACCACGAAGATATAGTGAGTGATCCTAAACTGAGTAACTAATTTAAACAACTGACAATGATGACGAACTACAGTAAAGCTAAACTTAGACGGTCCTCGATTCTGGTCATGCTCTCAGGTGGTTCTCAATATACTCATTGTTTTTCCTTCGCTCTCAATTCTCACCTGTTGGGGCTTTATCGAAGGAAAATCGCACTATAAAACTTTTATCGTTTACCTTCGTTCAGTGTTCAAAAATGTTGACCCATCTGATTCCTATGCTGATATAATAAGCTCACAGCATGCTGGTACACTTAATATGTTCTCAGCGGATTTTCGGAGATTAACGATCAGTGTCCTTCCTGAAACACTTTTTGCGAAAATAAATAAATGTCGGTAAATTCAGGAATATGACTTAAAATTCGAATATGTTAATTTAAAATACTTTTACTACTTCGGCGCCGAGACACCGCTGTGGACCAGTCGAGATGTCTATGACAAGGTGACATACGCACAGAAGGCCATAATAATCGGAACATTGACATTTTTTTGTAAAGTTTTCAAAATTTAAGCAAAAATTCAATCGTATGTGAATAGTCGTGTCGAAACCTCTTTGTATTTTTTGTAGTTGCGCCTTTAATCTACAGTAATCCGCGGAAACAAAAAATTTCGTTTATTTTTCGCATCTCACCAATAACTACATTTTAATGGTCTCAATATCGTTCATTGTTAACAAACATCTTTCAAACATTTCTGTTTGCAATGTTAAGGCGTTGAACGCATTCAGGAACACCGTACTTCGTCAAAGTTCGCACTCCTGCATAAAAAGGGAAGCGGAAGAAGTATAAAAAAAGAGAGGACGTTGAATAAGAAAGAATTCTATTGGAGATTCATTGTTCAGGGTTCTCGGTTCCTTTGACGCCTTTTTGTTTCGTTCATTGACGGCTGACAAGATGAAAAATGATAAAATATGAAACTAATTGAAAAAAATTGATGAAAGGAAACGAATAGGCGTTGCCGCTGTTGTTCGACAGAATAGAGATCGGCGGCACTGATTCCGATTTTCTTCTGAATTCCTCGAACACATTCACCTAGAAACCCTTGTGACATTCTATTTTTCAGCTGTTGATGGGATCGGTGATCAACAAAGAAGCTGTAGCCGCTGACAAAGAGCCAACAACGAATGGAATCGTCTTAGATAACAGCATTGAGTACAAAGTGAGTTAATTTTAGAAGTTTAACATCCTATTCATCGACTTTTTTTCAGGTGTATCCAGCTCGATGGCTCGTTCTTGCAGTGTGTTGTTTCCTTGCTTTATCGAATGCGATGGTAGGGCAAATCCCTTAAAACTGAAAATAACGATCCAATTTCAGCAATGGATAAGCTTCAGTTCATTATCCGATGAAGTACAAATGTATTACCGCGGACGGCCGGCGAACGGGAGTATGGATGTCTCCCTGGTCACAAATCAAATTTTTCAGGTGATTTTAGATTCAATATCTCAAATTACAACAGTTTTCAGTTCGTCGCAGTGTTCACAGGCTTTGGAGGAATGTATATTACCGACAACAAGGGAATTAAAACAGCTGTAAGTTCAATAAATACGAACCTTTGAAAAAATCATTGGCAGGGCCTCCTCGGTACAAGTCTCAATGTGATAGGCGCTTCGATTCGTATGATCGCCTCAGTTCCTTTCATAGAATCTCATTTGGTTCGAGAGACTCTATTGCATGCTGGATCATTTATTGCTGCTTCTGCACAAGCCTTTTTCTTGGTTCTTCCATCGAAAATTGCCGAATGTTGGTTTCCAGGAGATCAGAGAGCAATTGCGAATGTTCTCTCTTTTGTGGGCAAGTTCTATTGTCGATTGGGAGTCAGGAACTATCATTATTTTCAGCGAACCCTGCTGGCGTGGCTTTGGGGACTATTGTTCCTTCCGTTCTCTTCAAAAACTACACTCATGGAAACTCAAGTCGGTGGATGTTCTTTTCGTTCGTAAGTATTTTTCTGCAGTTTTATTCTAATTAAAACTTGATGCTGCAGACTCTCGGAATGGAGTTTCTCGCTTTCTTCCCATTCATTCTCGCCCTCTTCGTTCGATCGAAATTGCCACCCACACCTCCTTCTGCATCTTCAGCTGCTCATCAGAACAATATCGGATTTGTCAAGTCCATTCTTCAGTGTGTATTGTAAGCGGTACCTTGATGTTTCATTTTTTTCACCAACCAATTTAGAAACATACAATTCTTCATACAAATGACTCTCTTCGCATTCGCGTTTTCCCTTCTCTGGAGTTTGATGATTTTCCTCGATGGTCCACTCAAAGATCAAGGTTACAATATGGCTGGGTACGAAGAACTTTGCAAAAATTTCTCAGAAAAACATTTAAATCATTCATTCGTTTTCCAGATATCCCACTGCGGTTTGTGCCGTCGTAGGTACGCTGACTTCACTGCTCGCAGGACATATCGCTGATAAAACACGCAAGTTCAAGGTTCGGAAATGAGTCATCGAAGAATCTTCAAAAAAGTTTTTTTTTCAGGAAATCATCCGAGTCTGTACTGTTGGATTCTCTTGTTCCGTAATTATGTTGAGAATGGTAATTCAATGGTATAGCTATTTTGTAATGAAGTAATTGTGTCTCTTTCAGTTCCTCAGCGAGCCAACAACCGGTCCTCTGGATCCGATCGTCGTTTACATTTTATGCGGCTGTCTCGGTAACATAATCTGAAACCAGAACCAAATTCATGTATTCTTCTTTTAGGTGCATTCTCGATACCACAGTTTCCAATCGGTGTCGAACTGGGCGTCGAGACAACTTTCCCAGTCATGGAAGCCACATCATCGGGTGTTCTTGTCATATTTGGTTCCCTCTTCATGTTCATTATTCCCTTCGTGCAGACCTACACGGAAAGTTTGCGGCTTTTCTATGCACAGTCTTGGAAGTGTAAGTCTTGAAGCTGAATATTTGATGCGAAGGTAGTTTTTCTTTCAGTTGCACTCGATGTCACCTGCGGATTGTCACTTGTATCTGTAATTTTGTCAATCTTCTTCCTGAAACCAAGGCGAGTCTTGTTTATAAAATTGCTGTGAAACCTGCCGAATTTCAGATATCGTCGCTTGGAACTCGAGAATGCCAAGTTAGCTCTGGGTCAGGAAGAACCCGTGGTGACCGCACGAACAATCGCTTCCGGCATCGAAATGCATTGACTGTCGTCACCCTTTTCGTGTTACAGTTTTCAAGCCCTTGCAGTACTTTTTTCAAGTTTTATTTTGCATGTTTATCGCATTTTGTACTTCTCTCACTCCGTATATATTTTCTATGTACTATAGGCTCAATTCGCACACACATTCATTGCACCATGATTGTTTTACATTGTATTTATCATCCCTAACAATTGCACCCAGTCTCGATTAGTCCCCAATACTTCACCCCACATCACCCATATCGCAATTTTCGTTTTCCTGTTTCTCATTTGATTGATTTTTTATTCTTTTATTATCATTCTGATTCAAGAATAAGATAAATTCAGTACTTGCAGATAGTACTAACAGATTCCCGTATCGCTTGTTGTGTCCGTTGTGCTTCTTCCTCCATTTGAAGTCTGTTGTATCGAGGATTCAGGAAGAAGAGAGCAATGAAGAAGTTAAGAATCGAAACGACAGCCCAGAAATCAAGAGCCACTGGAAAAAAGGAGTTTTCTGGGATTTGAAAACACCGACGATTCCGAGAAGGCTGTCTCCAGATTGTAATCGGTGGACTCTCGAAAGTAGACTCACATTCCCAACTTCCGCCCTTTCCACTGTTTTTGTAAATCCAATTCGAATCTTGAAGAGCATACATGACAAAGTACAAACAAAACAGCCACGCCTGGCCGAAAGTGTTCAATACCCCGGTCGAAATGGATTCTTGAACTGGATACGTTGTCTCCACTCCCATTTCGTTTCCGATCGGAGTGTGGATAGCACAGCAAGACACTGAAAATACGTGTCTGGATTCTGAGAAATAAAAGAAAACCAACTTATGATGCTCAACAAGCCACAAACAATCACTGAGTCGTACCATCCAGAGTAGACTTTGATGAGGTACTGAAATTATCATATCTTTGAATCTTTCTCTATCCGAAAATGATTACCAATCGTAAGGCTACAACACAGACAGCGACGACAAAGGCGTTTACCAATGCAATCGTCTTGAACTTCCTGGTTCTGTCAGCAATGATTCCGACAAAGTAGGCTGAGAAAACACATACTAGAGTGGCGATGGCAATTGGATATCTGGAGATTTTTCGCATGAAACATTCGATAACTAGTGGAATCCGAACCCTTTCAAATTATACCCTCGATAATTGATGGCATTTGAAGTATAAATGATTCCGTTGGCAATGGCAAAGTTGATGGAATAGACGATAATTTGAACCAGAAATTGGCGATCCCTGAGAACTATTGGATGTGTTACAAGATAGCTAAAAGGATAGGGAACTTACTTCAGACATTTCACAATTCCACGTGTCACTGGTCCGTTCACTTCATGTTGAGAGGATGCAGACGGAGGGGTTTTCGGAATGGATCGACGGCAGACAACGAAGAGAAGAAACAGGGGAATGAGGCCCACTGCCGCGATAATAGCGTTCTGAACTCTACTTTCAAAGATACCAAATTGATCTGAAAAATCATACCAATATGAAGAAAATCCACGATCCAACAATGTCCTTTGTAAACGTTGCGGGAATGATTATAGAAGGAAGGACAGTTCCCAGAACGACTCCAATCTCCAGACTGTTCGAGCATGCCACATTGGCCGATGCCCTGTGTTTTGGGAAAAACCAACTTTCTGCTATCTTGGAGAATACGACAAAATACATTTGTGCAGCAGCAGCAACACTAGTCCCTAGTAGCATCAGAAACTGTCTCCAGAAGAAGTTCTGAAGAGTTGGAATGGAGGAAACCAGACGGATTGATGCTCCAACTATGTTGAATACAGCAGCTAGGCGGAGCTGAAAGCTGTTGAGTTCTCAATGTTCAGAGAGGATTCTTACTGTCGGAAGTGTGCCGAAAACCGTGGCGAAGTACATTCCGATAATACTCACAATCACTGCAACTATCTGAAAAAATATTTAGTATAACTAAGAAATCTGTTAACGAAAACCTGATAGATTTGATTTGACAAGAAAGCTGCCGAGCAATCGTGGAAGCCGTCGGGACCACAGAAAAACATATTAGTCTGGTCGATTTGGGCAGAGAAACTTACCCATTGCTGGAATAAATATAGAGAATTATTTGCGGAAGATACCGTAAAACCTCTAATACTGGTGCTCTCATTTGCCCCACATCAAGGACAGTTATCATGCTTTGAGAATTGGAAAAATTGTCAATAAATGAATTGTAGCTATTAAAATGACCAACACTTCAGCAGCATTTTGAAATTCTTAATGCGAACCGAGATAAATTTCCTCGGAGTGAGGTCAATGTAGGCATCTACAACAAGCTCTACGGTATGTACTCACCATAATATTCGAGCTTATGAGGGTAGTTGCGGCAAGTAATATGAACCATCTCTCTGTATAAACCTGAAACTTGGAATCGTTTGACTTTGAGACTAGTGTCCAACACACCCTATACTCATTTTCAGACGCCGTATGTTTTTCCATTGTAGATATAGAATATAGAGAAAATTGGTTTTCAACTGGGTCGCCACTCGAAACCCTTCTCCCATCCGACCGATCGTCGTCCTGCCAAAAAAATCTTGTTTTTTGAAAAAGTGAACTGTACTGTTTCCACTCTCTTTTTATGCGGTTCAAAATATATTCAATGTGAAAAATTGATGTTAAATGTTGGAACGTTTGAGGGAAAAGACCAGGAACAATGACAGTTTTGGGGGGAAAATGACAAAAACTGCAGGAGGAGCACCTTTAAAAAGGATCAACAACCAGGAAAACTGATAAGAGGGAATCATTAAAAATTCGGAGGAACTACTCTGTTATTCTTCATAACATTGATTTGTTGTGACACGGGAAAACCGGTTGGTGTTCAACTATTGTCCTCTCATGATTTTCTAAACAGATTTTGTTTCAATACAAAGAGTGTTCCAAAAAAGTAGACAAAAACGATTATGATGATGGAAAGGGGCAAGGAGGAAGTTGTTTAGACAATAATGATAATTAAAAAAAGCAATAAATGATATTGGTTCAGCTTTGATGAGTATGCAAAGAGGAGAATGAAGATCAATACGCACTGAAATTGCTTCTTATCAGTCTTCAGTTGCCGTTAAGTGATCACGTGGTTGTTTGTTTCGACTGTTTCGGGTGTTCAGGAAGCGTCGATTCTGGAAAATGTGATTTTTTCGGAGGCACTGGATATAGGCCTCGGAGGCTTTCCAGTTGAGAGCTTACCGAAAGAAAAGAAGTATAGTAAACGCTGCACCGTCATGCCGTCACTTTGGCCTGATTCATCTCGGTTCCTGTAACAGATATGAAAACATTCTCAACTAGCAAAATGTCCATGAAAACACGAGAAGCATTTCGTTGGTCGACCATTTCTTGATAGCTGTTACATACATGATCCGAGATAACGTTGTTTTCAGCTTGATCTCTGCAAATTCTTAAGTTTTCAATGTTCAAGTGAGTGATACATTTTTCCATCCAATACTACCTTTTATGGTTCTCAGCGCAATTATTGACAGCTAATAGTAACTTCAATCTTCTAACTGGAAGAGCACTCCAGGCTACTCAAAATAGTTCTCAAAACTATTACTTGCCCTATGATTTTCTGGATGCCTTCCGTTCAATAGTTGGACTCTCAACTCTCAACACTTCTTACGTGTTTTTTTCTTGCAATGGATTGTGTGGGAGCATATGATTGCTCTCATCCATCACTCAACCAATCGATCATTTCTTCTTCTTTTCTCCTCCATCGAAAAAGAAAAATCCAGAACTTTCTCTCTACCTCTCTAGTTTTTCTCTATTTCTTCAGTTGAGAGTTGTTCACAAACTCTTCGAAATGTTCCACTCGTTTTTGATCTACTCATTACTGGTTACAATAGTATTCTGTCAGTTTGCAACGACTAATGAGACAGTTGTGCATCGTAAGTTATTTTGGTGGAAGGAACTTCGCGAGAGTATTTTCGAAAGACGATTCTTTGCAGATGACGGTCGTCTGTGGGATGTGGTCATCGAAACGTGCGATAAGGATGGAGCAGGTACAGACGCAGCTGCGTATTTGAAGATATTCTACGAATCTGGTCATGATTCTGAAACTTTTCACCTCGACAACCCGGGAAGAAATGATTTCGAACAAGGATCTCGTGATCACTTCAAGATTTTTTTCAAACAATCCGACATTGTGAATATGGGATTATTCTGGTGGCCTGGTTTTAGCCTGAGTCAGTCTTGGTGTGTAAACTGGGTATGAACTCTGAAACTGGACAAATAAGTGGAATCCATTATTCTAGGTGCTTCTTTTAAACTCCGATACCGAAGCTTGTTTCGAGGGCATTTTCGAGAAATGGATTCTTCATTATCGGTAAGATTGCACATTGGATCTCCAATAGCAATGATTACGCTTCAGAGATCCTCCTACCTACGCCACCCGATTCCATCGTCTCCGTTATGCAGACTGCGTTCGTCCTGGACCATCAACAGCCGAGCGAAGAACTTATTTACGATATGATGACATCGTCAGGAACAGTGGAGGTACTGCCGATGATAAAAATGATGATGATGATTGAATATATTTATGTTCTGATAATTTGAATAAATTTGGTCAAGTTGGAGATTGTTCTTCTTCTAAGTCAAGGATAAGAACTTATTGGACAGCAGTTTTCCAGAAAATTTGTTAGATGCAAAAATGGAGATCTTGATTTGCTTGATACATCCATCGAATTTCAAGGGACTCGGGTCGTTGGAAAGCACGTTTCAAGGCCTCAAAGTTGACCATTTTGAACTGTAAACAACTTTTACGGAACATCACTTCGGCCCACACTGTGACTTCTTCTTCATTAACAATTGGAAAAATAACCAAAATTGATCAAATCCTAACCATACGCATATTGCTGTTTCAATTATAGAGACAGAAGGTGAAAATAAATAAAGATAAAGATGACTCCCAGAGCTTGAGTGACACGATGTTTCTGGTATTTCATAGAAGTCAACAGTAGGGAGTACCACGCTCCGAGAATGTGAAGATTCGAATGAGCAGGCAACATATAGATAATGATAGTTGGGTGGATGAGAGACATGGCAAGAACCCAATCTGGAACACAAGACTTTCGAAACAAGTAAATGTTCCGTTCTCACCGATTCTTATCTTCTCAAGTAGCCTCCCTCCAACATGAATCAAAAAGTGCAAAACCATGGTACCAATTGCAAACGTCATTCCTATTTTGAAAGTGAGTTGTAGAGGGTCATCTGGCCAGATCAGTACATTGAACAATTGTTTGCCAACATTCCAATAAGTTAATGGGCTCACTCCCATCAAGAGGAAGTAGAGAATAGTATGGAGAATAGTAGTGAGAGCAATTCCAGCAGTAACTTTCTCTGGAAGATGAAGGTTGATGATTCTAGACAAAGAAGATCATAAACTTTGAAGGACGAATGAAAATATAGAAGATATTGTGGAAATATATAGCCATTCAGTTGGGGTTCGATGGAACAACGGGATAGAGATCAACCTGATAATGTTGCACGTACTGATGGCACCTGAAAAAAAAAGTTGCAGAGCGGCACTTAGTTTCAAATTTGAAGGAATCTTTCAGATCAAAACATGCCTTTCAAAATCTTTCAAAGAGAATCAACATAAAAAACTTACATTTCTCCCAACCATCGTTTTCAGACTTTCCATCAGCCACAAAAAGGCTCCAAAGAAATGCAAAAAGAGCAAATCGGTTTTCAAGTTTAGGAAGAATCAACCCGAAAACTCTGATCACCGCGTCAATAGCAGTCATTGCTTGATCTCTCTATAAAAGCTCGACAATAAAAATAACAATACGAAAAAGCCAACTGCAAAGAATGCAAATTTATGCGAACGAACGAATAGATGCGGACACATCAAAGAATTACACACAAAAAACGAATACAGACCCGCATACGGAAATGAGAAAAAAGAAACGAAAAGAATATTGAGCAGCAATAACCGGTAAGTATGTGAAAGGGGCGACTACATATGTTGCACATGGGAACCGTCGTCGTCTTCTGTTTTCGTAGCTTCGGGAAGAGAACCAGTCGATGTACTGTCGTCTGGACGACTTTGGGCGACTGAAAATGAACTTCAATGGGTGGGACAGAATCAGTATAACTTACGCATAGTCTCGTTAAATCTCCTCTTATCCCTTGTAATTGTGATTGCCGAAATTCCAAACAAGATCACAGAAATGACAAGAGTTGCCACACAGAGCCAGAAGGATGTGACCAGTGACTTGTAGTGTCCTTGAGCTGTATTATCATTTCCTCGAATTCCATCAGAAATCAATCCGAGAATGTATGGACCAGACGCATCACCGAACATGTGAGATATCAGAATTTGCCATGACGACGCTGAACTTCTTCTTTGCGGAACGACAACACTCTGAAATGGGGAAAAATTGGAATCGATTGTCAGCGTGCTTCAACTCACCAGCAATAAGTCCACATTGGTGGCCCAGTTGAAACTGCTAGCAACAATGCAGATGAAGAGCATAACCCAAGCAAATCCCATGTTATCTTCAATGTTCTGAATGGCAAGAATGAGAGTTGGAATACAGATGGCTGCTCCAATGGCACAGACAAGAGCATCTGCTCTGACAGTTTGGATGCACTTGAATGGACCCACTCCACGAGACCACATCTTAAATTGAAAACATGAAATGAAATAATTATAACAAATCGCCCACATTTGAAACAACAGTTCCAACTGCAACACCAAGAACTCCTCCAACACAAGTGATTGCTCCGAAAACCAAGTTGATATTGGCTTTCTCTCCGGGAGTGATCTCCGTAACATTTTTTCGTGAAGCTTCGGCGTACTGGATTGTGATTGGAGCCCACCAGGCAAGAGTTCCCACCATGAAAACAGTGGCAGTGTAGCCGAGACTGCTGGTTACGTACGTTGCGCTAGAGTTTGAAGAAATCGGTTTGATCTGAGATATCAAAAAACTCACTTTGACAATAAATCCTTGATGTCATCCCAATAACTAGTGGCTTGTGTGGATGCTGCAATCTCTCCCTTCTCTCTTTCAGCTCTTCCACGTTCCGGTTCTCGAACGAAGAAGATAATAAGTGCGAGACAAACGATTCCGAGTACTCCAGTCACTCTTACTCCCCATTGCCAGTGGCCAGTCCAACTGGAAACGGCCGATCCAACGACGAATCCAAGACCACAACCAAATGGAATTGCAAAATAGAAGACCATCAGCATTCTGGATCGAAGGACTCCAGTGAACATATCAGCGATGACAGTTGGAGAGATGATCGCATACGAGGCTTCTCCGATTCCAACGATTCCACGGAACAGAAGGAATAGCCAGAACTTCTGAAAATTTAATAATAATGAAAGTAGAATTTCATACGAAAAATAACTAACATCACTCGGGATGAATGTGGATGCGAAAACAGCAGAAACCCAAATCGCGATTCCAACGACGAAGATCCACTTTCTGTTGTATCGATCTCCGAGGAATCCACAAATTGGGGAGAAAATAATGAAAAAGACCATGAATGTTGTCTGGATGAGACCCGCCCAAGCATCGTTGATATGGTAGTAATTTTGCACATCATCAAGGACTCCTGGAATGTCGAAACTTTTGTTTTTATAGTGACTTTGAAGTTTTCAATTTTGAACGTCATTTTGACCCAAAAATAAACCTCCCAGATGAGCACAGGAACCGTTTCAACACGTGCTCGACAAACTAAAAACAAAACTATTGTCTTATCAGAATGACCAACAGATTCGATCGAATTTCTTTCGGTCGGTTTCATGTTTTCAGTCAATTTGCGAAAAGAATTCGCTTAATGTTGAAACTAACCTGCGATTGTGTATCTATCCATATAATTGAGCAGATTAATGATGAAAAGAATCGAAACCACAGCAATCGTCCAGCATCCTTGGAATTCAGGTGTTGATGTAGCCGTCGTCTGAGAACTCGATGGTTCGCGATTGCCAGGAGAATCCACTGAGTATGGAGGAGGAGGTCCTTCCTCGACAGGTGAAACTTTGTTCCTCGCCATATTTTGTTGATCTTCAAAAATCAAAGTTGGAGATTTATTGAAGTTTTCCTCTAGAGATACTTCAGAAGCACCTGTGACCTATGTAGATGTGGAAACGATTCGAAATGTCATAATCAAAGGACACGCAAAAATTAACGGACAGTGGAGGAGCACAGAAAGAGAAGGAGGGAGAACAGAAACAGGAAACTGTCGGATTAAGGAATTTAGTTCATAATCGGTTTGATGGTCAGGACGTCTACACGTCAAGTATTATCACTGTGTGAGGAGAGCATTACACAAATGGGCTGATTTTTGAAAGAATTCAGAGAAAAAGGAAGTGGTTTCAAGGTTGGCAGTAAGACGAAGGTTTTGGAACTTTTTAGAAGTGTGATACTGTAGAAGAATCAAAAGGAATCGAACGGAAATAAAAACTTTTGGTATCTTTGAAATAAGTTTTGTTCTGTCGGTAACCTGAGTCATCTGAGTTATTGAAAAAATCAAAAAGTGTGATTCATCCTCGGAACGCAAGTTTTGAGTTGGAAAACGTTTCTGTTTGGGGTAAGGATTTTGAGAAAATGGGAAGTTTGAAGAGTGATTTTACGAAATTTACGGTTCCCGTAAGTCTTTATCATCTTAAACTGAAGATTTCAGAAATTCACGCGATGATCGACTGAACGAAGAGAAAACGGTCTCACTGATGCCAAAATTCTATGGAAATCAAGTAGACACCTTTGATATCTGCAACTGTATATATGTAGTTCGAAAAGGTCACTGAAACTGTGTCGGAGGTTGTGGGAGGAGTGGAAAAAAGGAGATAGATGCAAAACCATTTTACAACAGTCTCTCTTATCACAGAATGTGCGAACCACGTAGCGAAACAAAAATCAGATCGAGTGCGGGAAAACGGAAATAATGTACCGAGAAAGGAACGAAGGGAACAGTTATTAAAACCTAAACAGTAGAAAAGGAACGGAGTGGTGTTGAATAGGATTTGAGGGGAAAAGAGAGAATCGATGGAAATGAAGAGTGTGTCCTCAGTGTCCTCCGTGCCTTCACATGAACTTTCACTGCTGGTTTTGATGCGGCAATTCATTCCTGTACATGTACATATAGTCAACTAACTTCTTCTTCTTCTTCGAATTATATGGTGTCTATTTGTCTTTGGTCGCATACCGCGTTGATGAATTGAATGATAAGCACAAATATTTATGACATGTCGGGAAAACGGAAAGAATCAGAATTAGAATGTGAGGGAAAGACTACCATTCGGAATCAGATGGAAAAAGTGACACTGGAAACGGGATAGATTGTAATCTTGCAGATTTTTCTACTATAAAAAACGAGTTATAAGGATATCGGAGGGTGTATCAAGAAACACTTTGAGGTGGAAAACGATATAGCGAAGAATTTAACAATTCGAATTTGGCAGAACTTTGGAACTTCTACGAAAAAAAATCTGAGCGAGCTTTAATTTTTGGATTCTTGTAGCTATTTTTATCTCCGACCATCGTATATGGAAAAACTGAGTAATAAAATTCAGAAGCAGAATCACCCTAACGAAACAAGTGAGAGAGGAGAATAAAAAGCCATGATTTCGAGTAGAAAAGTTTTGCAATCGAATAGTTTTCAAAAATTCTGACCTCTTACACCTCTTGAGTTTACCAAAGGGAAGAACATATATGTATATATGCTGCGACTGACCCGGTTCGAGGTACAGAAGTGAGACAGAATCAGTAAGAGAGTTCAGATAGGTTATCAGTGAACTCAAACTAGATACGAAACTCCAAAAACCATGGATCAGTAACATACGAAAACTCCTGTCAGAGGAAAAAGCTCGACCTCCGTTTTTGATGATTCTCTCAAAATGATTACTAAACTATCTGAAAACACGTGCCATCTGTTATCAGTGGAGTGCGAACTAGCAGCTTGTAAACCTGCAACCATAAAAATGTCGCTGAAATACGTCACAGAAGAGTTACAGAAGAAACCACTCTTGCTACAAGCAGTTCTCGCGCACACCTGAAGAAATTCCAAACCCGTCACATTCACCTCACCTATGCATAATCTCTGAAAAACGTATAGTACATTTGGATTAAATCGATAAGGAGTTTTGAGAGTTTAGGGGGGAAAGATATTGGCGCGACAATCACAAATGTAAATAGAGAGATGAGATGGAGAATAAACGAGGAAAGTGAGAAGACGGTCATGGAGGGCTGACGGACAGGAATCAGAAGAAGAGACGAATGTAGGTGGTGTCCGATCGGTTCGAAAAGAAGACAATTCTTCGGATGACGTCGTTGTTTTTTTGAGGTAACAAGTGTTTAGGATTCGAATCTGTCCGTCCTGTTCTGAAAATAATTGCAATTAGGGGGTGTTCGATCATTTCAAGATTTCTCCAAAGAACTTTGACCTGGTTTCTGTAGAGAATGTTTGGATTCCGTAAACCAAGATTTCGTCCCATCTCCATTTGATTGAATTCTTCAAGGTTTAGAGCGCCTCCGATTTTCCTATTAAAAACTCCAGGGGAATTTCATCAGCGTGGGAAGGACGAAGATCTTCGAATCTTCCTGTTTCTGTTCACAAGTGAAAGTTATTTCGGTTCCGTCGATTCATAAGTCTTCAATTTTTAGAAGGTATAAATTCATATTTATTTTGTCATTGTTAAGTTGAGAATCCTTGTGTATCTTCCCATAGGAACAGCTTATTGAGTCATAACAATCTGTTACATAGATTACTTTGTAAGTATCTAACCTAGAAAGTTGTTCACCGTAAAACCTTCGCACCCAGTGTAGTACCATTCTCTCCTCATTTTGACAGAATCTATCTCAGTTCGCGTTAAAAATTTCATAAAAAGGTAACTAACGAAATATAGCTCCTCTTATAATCATTTCATTAGTTGACAACTTTTCTAAATTCTCCATGTCAACAAAGATGACCGTTCATATTATAAAACGGAGCGATGAAGAAGCAACACTACTACAGGTTCTTTGGTATTTATTAACTTCATTCCCTTCGAATCACAATCAGCTGATGAAAATCTTGATGATAATTATTGACCTCCCTAAAAACGTGGTCCAATGTTCCATCTCCACAGACACCAACTTTGCCACTCTCTCACAACGTGGCTGTCCTTCAGTTTCCAAATCTCCATCTCGCCTCCCCCCTTCCAACATCTTTTTGTTTCCTATTTCGAGTGACACATGGTCAGTTGTTGTCTTTTTTTGCATCTTTTCCCCTCATTCCCGATCGTAATTCATCATTCTTGTCCGACATACCGCAATCTGTCGTCTCTGTGTTTGCGTAATTCACACCTTTAGAAACACGAAAAATGCGCGCGTGACTGCACATTTTGAACACGTCGCACTCGAGAATCTGGGTCCATTTTTTAGGATTCGATTTTTTTGGGAAATCTAGATTCAGAATTCAATTATTGAAGAAGATTCTGGAGATTGGGATGTAATCCAGGAGGTATTTTAAAACGAGAATCCCTTCTATTTCAATTTAAAATTTTTGGTATTTAGGATCCTAGATGGAGGATGGGAAATTAGAGAATTATAGTCATCTTTATCGAATCACATTTGTTCATTCTCTATTCATTTGCGCTTCACACCTCCACGATACTCTAGTTGTGAAATTCCTATTTTTCATTTTTCAATGCGAACGTCACCAAGGAATATGATGATTTACGACTGCGCGAACCTATAATTAAGAACCTGTGACTCGCATCTTACCATCTTATCTGAACTTGTCATCCTCTCATAAATCAAAATAGCACTAATTAGCATAAAATGTGTATAGTTTGGAACTTGCCTCCTCCTCCAACGCACCTATAAGAGCAAGGTCCGACGGGGGGCAGCTGGACATGAGAGAGAAGTGATGAGAGAGTTCGACAAAGAAGGAGTGAAGAGGACGAAGAAGAAGAAGAAGGCGTATGGACACATGCGTTGGGGGGAAGGAAGAGGAGAACATCTAAACGGACCCTTTTCGCCCATATTGCCCCGCAGAGAGACCCTTCTTCCCCCTCCTTTCTTCCTTCTTTTTCAGCATCTATCTTAAGATTCATTCTATCTTTTTTGTTTTGTCATGTCTGCCTGTTTTCCTCCCCTGCTTTCCGACCAACTTTTACTCGATTATACATTTTTCTTTTTTCTTCCAATCGATTCTTCAGAGTTCCGAGGGAATGTCCAATGGGAGAGCGGTCAATGGGTTCCTGCTCGACATAACGGGAGTTCTGTACAATAGTATTTATAAATCCGATGGGGTAGCTATTGCAAAGTCAGCGGAGGCGGTCGATTTGTGAGTTTATTGGTTTCGTTGAATGGTGCAGAATTTCAAAATTGGAAAAAAGTCACTGAATGCTTTTGAATTAGCAAAAAATTGAATTCATATAGAAAAGTTCAACCACATCAAAGTGTGGATGATCTCAAATTGTTATGATGTAAACATACAGTACCGCTTAAAAGTAAATGGAATTTCCTGATTCTTAATCGAAACTGTTCAATTTTCATTTTTTGCAACTTACAACTTTTTTGATAAATGCTGACAAGTCAGATAAGATGTCATTAAGGGAAGAAACACAAAATGTTCAAGTTTTCCGTCAGAGATCGACTTATCTGACTTTTCAGCGGTAAAAAATAAAGATCTTGAGTGGAAACCCACAAGTTTTCGAAGAAATCTGAATGCTGAGAATCTTTTTTATACTGTAGAATGTCAACTTTCCAGCTTGTATCAACACTCGAAGGTCAAATTTCTATCCAATGCTAAAGGAAACTCGAACAGAAATGTTGCTCGCAGACTCCAGAGACTTGGTATCAAGTGAGTTCTTTCCCTTATTATTTCCCTTGACTTCTGATTCCAGTGTCCGCGAAGAAGATGTGATCACTCCGGCTCCAGTGGTTGCTCAATACTGCAGAGAGAACAAACTTCGTCCACATCTGTTCGTCAGAGACGGTACATTCCCCACATTCCTATCTTTGTGCATCTCTCTGATTGTTTCTTTCTCAAGATGTCCTCCAATACTTTGACGGAATTGACACCTCGTCTCCGAACTGTGTCGTGATGGGAGAGGTCGAAGAGGGATTCTCATTCGACCGCATCAATCGCGCGTTTCGAGTTCTCATCGACATGCCGAAACCTCTTCTCATAACAATGGGCAACGGGTAATAATTGTTTCCGTTTCTACTAAACGTGTTTCTTTTTCCTCTTTTTCCAGAAAATTCTTCCAACGAGTCGATGGTCCGTGCATTGATGTCGGAGCGTTTGCGGCTGCTCTCAAGTTTTCCACTAATTGCGAGGTGCTGAACATTGGAAAGCCAAGTCGTTTCTATTTCGAACAGGGAATGAATGCGTTGGGAATGAAGCCAGAAGAGGTCAGTCATACTGATCAATCTCAAAAACTAATCAACTAATAGGCTCACAGTTGAAAAGTTGCATTTCCCATTATGTCATTGTCATTACAAGTGTAGTTTCGTGAAATCATGAAACATGTCATTTTGAAATAGGAATTTAGATTTTGAAAAAAAGGTACAGTCTATTTCGGACTATTGGTATAGACTAGAAACGTTTTCAATTAACTTTTCCTACTATCAAAGCTGGAAGAATCCGATAATAATTCGATTGTCCCAAGAACAAAGTGCAATATTAAATTTCAGATTGTGATGGTCGGAGATGATTTGATGTCGGACGTGGGCGGTGCTCAGACATGTGGTATGCGTGGAATCCAAGTGAGAACCGGAAAGTGGAGACCAGATTTCGAGAAAATGCCCGTCACTCCAGACCTGACTGCAGATTGCCTTTACGATGCTGTGAAACTGATTGCGGATAACGGATTTCGATTGTAATATGCCAAATTGCTCATTATGTGCAGAAGGAAACCAGCTTTATGTGTAGTTGTGAATCATTTTCTGAATCAATAATTTATTTATTTACGAACACCCGCTAGTGGCAACAATTACGAGCACAGTTTTGATTTTCTCTCTTTTTTTGAATGTAAATAATCAATCACAACCAAACAACAACAAAAACAGTATTATAAAGTTTTCAAGTTCCCAACATTGTCGTTTCCTTGTTTCAGGATTCCATGATTTGCTCGTAGAGATTGCTGATCCGAGTATACCTCTCCAGATTCTTGAGAATCGTTGCTTTTACCAAAAGATGAAAGTCTTTAGCATTCCTTTGCTGCGTTTCTAGAACTGACATGATCGCAAGAAGGGCTGAGAATCGAGAAGGTCCGTGAACGGAGCCATGATGCAAAAGACAATAAGTGAGAAGAGTCCGAACGTATTGCTCTCTTTCCTTTCCGATTATTTCTTGAACCGATTCAGATAAACCGGAAACCGCTGAAAATAATAAACTTTTTATGGGGAGTGTTGGTGACGTATGTACGAAGTACGGTTTTGTAAAAATCAAAGTTTACCTGGATTGCAAAGTACGATCGCTTTGAGGAGGACGTATTCCACTTGGTTCAGTTCGTTGCGGAGTACAGTGAAGAGAGTTTTCTGCATTCCGATTTGATGTTTAGCTCCAACGTCTCCATACCTAAATTTAACAATATACCTATTACTCAAAGTCTTCACAAAGTGTACCTTGGTCTCGGAGGTCCCTGAAACATTCCGTTCGGATGGATGAGTCTATCAGATTTCAGTCTGCTGTAGGAAAAGAAGGAAGACATCATATCCACACACATCCCGGTAGCATGTTTCACAAGAAGAAGCTTATTGGCAATGTCGATTTTGTGAACGAAGTCAAACATTTTCGAATATTCTATACTGGCAAGATAGCAGCAATGAATGTAACATGCTCCACTGGCTTTGATTCTGAGAAAAAACAGGTGGGTTTTTGAGAAGTTCGAAGATCGGAAGACTCACTGTCCGGTAGTTTCATCTATTTGTGGACAGTACTCTAGGTTTGGAATCTCGTCGTATCGAAGGATCATTGGGGAGTTAATGACGTCTTCCAGTTTTCGAACGTCCTGAAAACTGAGTAAAATAATTTTACGCAATTATATATTCCTATGAAACTCACTTTATAGCCAGGTGGAAGTCCATCTGTGTACAGTGGTTCTATCTTCAGCTCTATTTTTGTCAATCTGTCGATTATTTCGGTTACTTTATCCTCGAAACTTGAGAGCACCTGGAACCCACTTATCTACTTTCCTTCCGATCATAAAAGCCTACCTTGGGTGTTGCCAAAGTCTCCACTGATCCTTTCTGCTTCAGCATAATCTCTTTCTTCAACATCTCTCCATCTGAACTTTTTACATCTGCCTGTATCGCTGATGGATTCATTCCAGCCTCCACACACTTCTCGAACCGACAAGATCTACACATTCGTCTGGTCAAATCTGCAAACAGAATCTTACGGGCTAAGTTCCAGAACAGAATTCCTCGTACCGACCGGTTCATCCCCACTGAGACACTTTTTCATTTTGAGACATGCATACTTTCTTCCGTCCAGAATCGACCTTCGGAAGAATGTCTTACATCCATTACAAGATGGAACATCGTAGTGATAACCAGTTGCTGGATGTCTGCACACTTTGCACATTGATGGGCATAATCCTCGATTCATTACTGGCTTCTGGATTTTGGATATCTGCAAAAGTGGAATAAATATGGAAGGGTTCAACAAAACAACCCCTAATATTGTCTAGGAAACAATGTTTTCAATACAAAATCAGATGACGAGAACTCAATCGTCAATATTCTCGAAGTTTTACATTTCGGAAACCAGAGATCCGGTAAACAAACATTGGAAATCAAGAATCCAGGAGGAACTTCCAGGAAAAAGAAAGAAACTTACTTTATGCTTCGAGTCATCAAACTCTCCCACGACGTCGGGGAGCAGTACTTCAGAAGAGAGACATCTGAAAAAGGAACCAGTAATATGATATCATGTATCACATGAACCTTATTGATTTTCCCCCCGCCTCTCTAAACATTAAAAGAATAAAGGTTCAACTCACTTCTCACTGGTTGATGGCACACTTATGAAGTCGGGAAGCATATTTTGATCCTCGAAGAAGGTTGAATACAAAGTGTAAACACGACAAAAGAGGGCAATAATTATATCGGAGAAACCATCGAAAAAGAAAAGAGAACCGAATGACTAGGAGGGCGCACCGATCAACGCATCTTTGTTTCTTTGGAGTCTGCAGTCGAAGAATCTGCGTCTCCAAGTGTCTCACCTGTTTCCCTCCCCCTATACAACCACGTTGCTTTGTGTATAAATGGAAGGAAAAGTAGACGGAAAAAGCGAGAACATTTTTGTGGCCGCGATGTATTGCTGCACTCAGTACAAAGCTCGCGCGCGGCACACACATGGCGTCGGCGTTAGATCCGTTGCATAAACTAACACAGCTGAATGTTTTGGAATCAGATTGTGTACAGGTAGACTGGTAATAGTATCTAGAGAGATCACTTGGTTACGAAAAGTGGACAAGCTCCAAACGGAGCTGGGATTGCAGACTATTTTTCAGAGAATAGGTATCCGATCGGAGACAGGAAACATCATTTTTTAAAAAGGTCGTCACCACCATGAGAATCACTGTATTTACTGTATTATACCCGCATCTGTAATAGAACGGCATGCCGTTATAATACAGTAAGTACAGTAGTCCTCACTATTTGGAAAGAAAATTTAATGTAGCTTATAGAGCTATTTCAACGATATTCGTAGAAGTGATATCCTCTTCGCCATGTGAACAGCTTGAGAATGAGGATAATACAAAAAAAGAGTGGCTAGAGGAATCACAAAATCTTATGACCTTCTTTTTATAGTTTCTGCTCCCCTTCACACGAAATCAATGAAACAAATCTCGAGCATAATCACATGCACCCAGAGATATAAACTGATTTCCGGGATTTGTAGAATAGTTGAGTAAACACATATTATCGGGTTCAATTATTGGAAAAAGAACAAGTTTGATCACATTTATTATTAGAATCAGTTCAGCTTCAATGATTCAAGAATCCATTATTTGATCATAAACGACACTGATACACTTCTTCTTCAGCACTTCTGGGTCTTTGTGTTTCTGACTGTGGATGACTTTGATGTACACGTAATAGTCTCTCTGTTCCTTTTGTTGAGTTTCCATTACGTTACAGATCGCGAGGAGCGTTGAGAATCGAGCGGGACCATTGAGTGTCCCGTGCTGAAGTAGACAGTAACGGAACAAACATTGTGCGTAGACTTCTCGTTCTCTTTGTATATGTTTTGCATCTTCTTGAGGGAGATCCATCAATGCTGGAAATATAAAAGATGCTTCAATGAAATCAAAATTATAATCACCTGGATTACAAAGGACTATTGCTTTCAATAGCATATATTCCGTTCGATCCACATTGTTGGACATGAATGCGACCAAAGTCTTTTGGAGGAACGACCTCTGTTTTTCAATCAAAAGTCCAGATTTCCTTCTCGGTGGTCCATAAATACTTCCATCCGGATACAACAATGTATCTGACTTCAGCTTTGTGAACGTAACGTAGGCGTTCGTAAGATTTGCACATGACAACGCTGTATGCTGGAGAAGCGTCACCTGAAAGATTCATTCTTTTTGTTATAATCTTCGAGTGTAGTCCGATCTTGATTCTGAATCAGAAAACGATAGAAATCTATGCACCCACCTTACTAGATAGGTCAACCGCACTTGAAAAGTCAAAAGTTTTTGAGTATTCGATGGAAGCGAGACAACTTGAGTGAACGAAATTTCGACTTCTTCTTTTTGGTCTGAAACTTGTTTTTTGTTTAGGAGTGAGTTTTTTAGCTTAAAATCTCACAATCCAGTATGCTTTGACACTTTCACTGGTGCGTAACTCATGGATGGGATCTCCAAATTGTTGTAAATCACTTTCGAAGATACAACCGTACTCAAATCTCTGACATCCGTGAATCCCATCGGCATCCCATTGTTATGTACTCCTTCCAGTTTCGATTCCACTGCAGCGAGCCTTCCCACAATCTGATTCAATTTATCTTCCACGTTGAAAAACACAGCTCCACTATCAAACTTCTCTCCGTTCGACATCTTCTGAGCAATCAACTTCTTCAATTCTTCACCTTCGTCTGTTTTTGCTTCCGCTTGAATCGCCAGAGGATTCATTCCCGCCTGTACACATTTCTCGAATCGACAGGCACGGCAAACTCTTTTCGATGTATCTGCAAAGATGAAAGAATTCAAAAATCAAAAAAGTAAATAATCAGGTTGGCTCTTTTCGTAAGACTCTTATTGAACTCACCTATGACGTCATTTCCTTCAAGACAGTTGCTCACTTTGAAACATTTGAACTTGCGTCCGGTGACGATGGTCCTACGGAAAAAGGTCTTGCATCCATTACAAGAGGGAACCTGAAAACGAGACTCTTCTTTTTATTTGAACCAATTCAGGTCATCACAGCAGCTTTTAATGTCAAAGGAACATTTTGAAACGAAAGTTGAATCTAAAATTTTTCCAGGAGAAATACTTACTCCCCACGCGGTTGATCCCAAACAAACCGTCAACACAAGACCACGAGTCATAGAAATACAGTCAATTCGCTAACAAGCAGTCAAAAAAAAGGTTGAATTTCAAGAAATTCACAGGTAAGTTTTCACCCACCTCATAATGATAGCCAATCGCTGGATTTCGACAAATTCTGCACACTGAAGGACATTGATTTCGCGGCAAGTCTTTGTACACTTTTGATCGTCTATTTCTCTTCGGTTTCGTATTCACACCTGGAGTCATTATTTTGTCTTCAAGCTCCGGTTCAGGCAGGCACACCTCAACACTTTCTACAGAGAAGATTCTGGAATCAACGAAACAATTTATAATTAGGATTTAGGAAAAGATATCGATTACCTTTCACTCGAAGAAGAGGACGAATCCATAAATGAAAACCTCTCTGATTTAGTGACTGACTGACAACAGGTTGTCGATAGAGGCAACTTGGGCAAATGGGCGTCTGTCGTCTCTCTCATCGATATTATGATATTTGTTCTTTTTCTGTTTGCCGTACTGTTTCTGTTTCAAATAAAAGTTTTAGCAGACGATGAAACTACTCTCTCATTTTAAAACACGGAGATCATTTCCATTTGTGGGTGGGATTGTTGAATTGAATGGAAACATCGTAAGCCTATTGTCTACGTCACAGACGACGATCGAAATTTCTCGGTTGAGAAGAAGTACAGACGGTGAATGAGTGGGTGCTGACCTCTGGTTGGTCACTCCTGGTAAACAGATTTCTAAAATGTACCGGTTCTTCATAGTTTCTCCCCCTTGAAACTTGAAATTTTCAGCAATCAGAAGCAATAACTGCTCAGAAACAAAAACTACTCGAACTCAGGTTTGGCTTTACAACGATTTTTTGGTTTGAGGTTCAGATCCAGGTTCGACTTTAGTCCGT
This sequence comes from Caenorhabditis sp. 40 LS-2015, assembly GCA_900536305.3. NCBI lineage: Eukaryota > Metazoa > Nematoda > Chromadorea > Rhabditida > Rhabditidae > Caenorhabditis > Caenorhabditis tribulationis. The sequence goes on along the minus strand of LR545223.1, from coordinate 4,208 downwards.
TCTGGTCGGTTTTACGAGCGACTTACGGTTTAAAGTTATCAGTATCGGCCAGAATACGATATACTCTTAACTATCAAATCTTGATGAAAATCTTTTTTTCATACTCGACCTCCAAACAATTATGATGAGTAATGGCGGCCTCTAACTGGTCACTTCGTGTAAACGGATTAACAGAAAGATCAACGGCTGTTTTTCTACTGTTTATTCAAAAACCCGAGGATGTTTCCTTGTCCTTGGAAGCCAAAAATCTCAAGATCCATCGTCTCACTTTAACTTTGATGTATCTTGAAACCTCACAATAATGGAAGCACTTCACAGATCTTTATTGAGAACGATAAATATAAAAATATACATATCATGAGATGATTATTAGAGGTAGAGTACTATAAACAGCTCAACATCGGAAAATGCAGAAAGTGTTTACGATTCCATAACTTGATCAAACATTGAACTAACGCATTTCCTGCCAGTGTGCCCCATTTCTTTGTGTTTTTGAAAGTGTCTCGCTTTCAGATAGATATGGAAATCTTTCTGTTGTTTCGACTGATTTTCGATGGTTGGAGCCAAAGCGAGGATCGCAGCAAATCGAGCTGGTCCGTTAAGTTTTCCGTGTTGAAAGAGACAGTAGTTGAGGAGAGCTTTCATAAATTGGTTTCTCTCTTTCTCAATGATTTGTTGATCCAGTGGAGATAATCCAGGGACAGCTGAAAAAAAGTAATGAGAATTGATGTTAGACATCGAATCCTCACCGGGATTACATAACATGATCGCTTTGAAGAGGAGATATTCAATCTTATCGATTTTGTTGCTCAAGAAAGAAACCAACGTCTTCTGGAGTGTTCGAATATGATCTGAGATAGTATTCGTCTCTCTATCCTTCTTATGCATCGGACCGCTGAGAGATCCGTCTGGATGCAGAAGTACATCTGACTTCATTTCATTCATCGAAAAGAATGCGTTCATCATGTTGGAGCACACAACGGTCGCATGCTTCATCAGAAGGATTCTGGACTCCAGATTGATTTGGGATGAGAAATCGAACATTTTCGAAGACTCGATTGAGGCCAAGAAACTGCTGTGCACATAATTAACGCATCGCCGGCGAGGGCTAAAAAATAGACATTCTGATTAAGGAATAATGGTTCAGAACCTTACTGTTGTGGTCGTTCTTTATTTTCCTTGGGGCACGGGGGACACGGCATCGAGCAGAATTTCAAGTTGGGGATGTCGGATATAACAAACACTGGTTTCGAGTCAAGAATTTCTTCCAACTTTCTGATATCCTGTAATTATTTCTAGTTTCACTATCACCACCTCGAAAAAACTTACCCTGTATCCAGGAGGCACCCCTGAACGATGAAGTGGTTCTATTTTACTTTCCACCAGTGTCAGCTTCTCCACCATTCTGCTCAACAGATCCTCTTCCGTCACCATCAACTGAAGATAATCTTAGAGTCTCTCAGTTTTAGAAAACGAGCTTACCGATGAGACTACTCCCATTGATTCTCGTTGATTCAGAACTTCGCTTCTGAGGATTTTTCCTTCTTCACTTTTCACTTCTGCCTGAATCGCCATCGGATTCATCCCGACTTCAACGCATTTTGCGAATCGGCAAGCACGACAGAGTCTTTTCGACATATCTGAAGATTTCACAGTTCCAGATGTTATAGAAAAACGACTCACCAACAGGTTCGGTTCCTTCCATACAAACTCTGTTCTTGGTGCATTCGAACTTCCGTCCAGTGATGATTGTTCGACGGAAGAATGTTTTGCATCCATTGCAAGATGGTACCTGTAAGTAAAGGAAGTCTTTTTCTGTTCTCTGATTCTCAATGCTCACATCATAGTGATATCCGATTGCTGGATTTCTACAAACGAGACACTTCGACGGACACTTGTTCCTCGGCAGACTCTTGTACACTTTTTCATCGGAGAACGGAGACTGAAAAGTACACATTGTCCATCTTGTTGTTATGCTTCCGAGAATAATTATATGTATTTAGGCGCATAGAAAATGTTCTGCTTGTCTTGTTAGTCGAGAAGCAGAGTTCATCGAAACAACCCGTGAGACTTTTCGAGAAAACACATTCTGAATAAACAAACTCACTGAAATTTCCGGGGGACTGGTAGAGGAAGAGAGCTCGATTTGGTGGGGAGAGGTGTACAACTCTTGATCCGGGAGAATCATCGCTTGTTCGTGAGAGATATCGAGTGTCTTGAATGATGAGTTGTACCTGAAAAATTATGAGATTTCCCGGGTTTCCATTATTGAGTTCTCACCCATGGTAGTTGATATTATTGAAAGAAGTGGAGGGCAGTTCAAACTCTTCGAATGTTGTCATGGTTTTCCTGGAAGAAATGCATTTTCGTATGACCTTGAAGAATGAAAGAAATAATACAGCAATTATCGGAGAGTATTCATGAAACTTCGAATATTTTCGAATAGGGATAAACCGATGAATGGGCAGGGTATCCCGATTACGCTTACGTTGAAAACAAGTGTCATTTTCTGATTCTAGAATTTTTTAGTTCACAGGGGTCTTCAATGTGTCGCCTACAACTAAACAACATGCAGAAAATGTAATTTTAGGTTTTGAGATTATACTTATCCGATCAATAATATTTCGATCCTACCAGATCTCATTCAACTTTTTTCTACAAATCTGGACGTAATACTCTAGAAGAGAGAGAGAAAGGTTGCGAAATAAAAAGTGCAGCATGTGAAACGAGAGAGGCAGAAAAATATCTTGGCTTCTCTGTGTCTCTCCTACCTTTTCGCTGTTTATTCAGCGATGGTGATCTTTGGTGCAGGTTTAGTTAGGGCTGAACTGCGAGTTTTCACGTTGACATGAGTAGGAACGTACTACCGGGGAACTGATCGAATTTGTAGGGAGAAGTGATGTCATTTTATAAAGGTCTGTTTGGATGAGACGAGCTTCATTAAGGGGAAATTGTCAAGAAAGGAGATCGAAACAAAGAAATTTAGGAATCCATAACTTCGTCAAAAAGATACTGTGGTGGATGGGAGCAGTTGCTCTTGTTGCTCGAAGCCTTAATCATCACGTATACATCTTTTTGTTTCCTCGATTGCATTTCTATGATTGGGTTGATAGCGATCAAAGCTCCAAATCTAGCAGGACCATTAGAGATTCCAAACTGTAGAATGTTGTATTCCAGAAGGGCTTTCCCATAAATGTTGCGCTCTTCTTCGATTAGCTCCCGATCTTTAGCTGAGAGCCCGGCAACTGCTGAAACAATATTCTTCAGGTTAACCAAACACTAGCCAAAATCCCACCTGGATTTCTCATCAGAATAGCCTTCAACAACATGTATTCTACTCGATCCACATTGTTCCTCAGGAAAGCTCTCAACGTCTGTTGCAGTTGTCTCCTGTATTCCTTCAGCCACTTATTCGGCATACATCCAACTACCTTCCCATATACACTTCCATCCGGCAACAGAAGTTCATCGGAATTCTTGTGATGCATTGAAAACGAAGCACTCATCATGATTGAACCAACTACCGCAACGTGTTTCACAAATATCATCTTCGTCTCGTGGCTCACTCTCGAGTAGAATTCGAAGGTTTTGGATGATTCGACTGCTGCCAGAAGTGCACTGTGCATGTATGTCATGCAAATAACTTTGGGTTTTCTGGAATTGGATTATTTGTGAAGTTTGACAAATGATTAACGAACTCGTCCAATATCGGAGTAAGGTTTTTTATTTTGTAAGAATCGAATTCAGGTCCAAAATGGAGAATTTCGGAGAGCGTTCTCAAATCTTCATAGCCCAATGGAATCGCAGTGAAATGAAGTTCTTCAGATTTCTGCTCCAAGTAAGTGATTTGCCGAACAATCTTTGAGAGAAAATCATCTTTGGTTTTCACCTAAATTCGTGACAATGATATAGGAAATTCCAATTTCGAAGCTTACTACTGCACTACGACTCCTCTGTCTTCTTGCCACTTCCTCGAGCAAAAACCTGCCTTCCTCAGTTTTCACCGCCGCTCGAATGGCTGTTGGATTCATTCCAACTTCAACACATCTTGAAAATCGACATGCCTTGCACATTCTCTTGTTCTCATCTGAAAAAGAGCATTATTGTCGCAGTTTGGTTTAGGTGGCTGGTGAGGCCCCAAACACGATCCAGAGAAGATTGATGTCTGTGGTTTAGATCCCATCCGTAACACTTTGATATCCAACTTC
>LR545216.1:36481-59675 GCA_900536305.3 Caenorhabditis sp. 40 LS-2015 | reverse complement strand
GTTCGCTTAACTTCCGCCTAAAATGCGATCAGAAGCCGCCTAACCTTCGCACAGAAGTCGCGTCCAACTATTGGGGGTGTGTTTTTCCCAATCTTCGCCTAGAATCCGCTCAACTTTCGCCCTGAAGTCGCCATTTCACCGGCCAACGTTCCCAAGTCGTTTGAGGACGACAACCTCCGCCCAAAAGCTGCCCAACATTCGCTCAGAAGCCGAATCTTGGGCAAAGTCTGCCTAGAAGCCGCCCAAGTCTCGCCCAAAAGCCGAAAAGCGCTCAACCTTCGCCCAAAAGTCGCGGGCATACAGCCGAGTCGGAACACAGTTTTTCGTCATTATTTCGTTATGGAGACACGAAAGGAGGTCGAGACGAAGAGGGGACTATTCGAGTCATCAGAAGGCGATGACGGGGGTGAAGAGGAAATTGTTCGGAGGCTTTTTCGTTTTTGGGACCATGGCGATTTTTGAGATTGCGTCGGCGATTATGTTGGTGAATAGTGTGGGGTCGCAGGATCAAGGTGGGTGGAGTCACAAGCTGTGAATCTGAGAATCTGAGAATCTTCAAAATCCGGAACTCCGAAAATCAGAATCCAGAAATGCATGATTCAGAAAATGGATATCGGAAAACGGAAGCAAGAAATTAGGAATCCGCAAACCGGAACTTTGGAGAACGGAATTCAGAATCCATCAAAGTCTCAGATTATTTTGAGTCATAAATCATGAAATCGGATTGAACCAGAAAGTGACAGTTTCAAGTTTTAAGAATTCCTCCTTTGAGAATCTGAATCCAAAAATTCCCACATCTTCCAGATTTCGACCCCTGTGACATGCTAGAATCCAGTGGGTCCCGCCTACGATTCGTCATTTCATGCGTCGTTTTGACACTTTTATGGACCATCGGCCTATTTTGCGATCCAATCTTCACCCTCACCTTTGACCCTTTATTCTCAGAATCTGTGACGAGACATGTAATTGGCTATAAGAGTTCCAATAACCATAGAGTTTTTCAGTATTCTCTGATGAAATCGAGAATTTCAAGACGGAAAAAAGAGGAAAAGAAAGAGGAGTCGACAGTTATCAGTGGAGCTTAAAAACCCAACAACTCTTTTTTATCGATTTTCGAAAAATGACCGCCGATTTTTTCAAAAACTGCACTCATCGATATTCGATAGAAAATGAGTTTGAAAACTGTACAAATACAACCAGTCAGTGTGATTTAGTTAGGGTGAGAAACCCGAAATTTTGAAAAAAAAACACGATTTTTCTTCAGAGTATCCACACATCGAGAGTCATATTCGATTGGATGGGATTCTATTTGTCGGCTGGGTTTTTCGGAATTTCCGGAATTTTGAATATATATTTTTTGGCGACTGCAAGTTTTGCTTATTACTATTTCAGTGAGGAGTGAGTTGAAAATGGAAACTGATAAGAAACGGGGGAAAATTTTGATAATGAGGAGATAATATTCCGAAATTCAGAATCCGCAAGCACTACGTCTTCGTTCTCAGCCGTTGCTTATCCTCAATTTTGGCTGTGATTTCTTTAATCACTATTCAGACAACTCAATTCGCTGAAAATTTCAATTTGTCATTCACTTTCTATGCCATTGCATTTTCGATCTATAACTTCAGCATGGACAGTTTGTTGTGTAAGATTTTTGAGGGACAGATGTCATCTCGAGGAGCTAAAAAGCTGGTTCAAAGATTATCGATTTCTCTGATATTCTGTGGATGTATTAAGCATATCTGAATCTTCAATTTAGCAATCTTTTTGGGGGCAAGTTCCAATTTTTGGTGCAGAATCACTATTTGCGCTCTAGCTATGTTGATAGCAACTTTCAAGGAAAGTTATCAACTACAAAAATGAAAATCAAGAGTTGGTTAACAGATTCACAAAATTTCAAAGACACCTGATACTTGGGAACCTTTTTTAAACTCCTCAAAGTTGACTAGTTTCTTTTCAGTATCCTACATAATGATCTCTGTGATAACCTATTTTGGAGTCGTTCATTCTTCTTTCTACTATCGGAAAGTTACGCTTCGATCTCTCTATGTTACTCTTTGTGTCATCTGGATTTTCTCATTTTCCATAGCGGTAAGTCTTCAAAATTATCAAAAGTTTAAAAACAACTTACTGTACTCTGTGATTCCTCTAACAGACCGCTATCTCCGTGGCACTTTGACAGAAGTTATCTCAGTTCCTGTAACAGCAAAGTAGTCAACTAATAAACTGTAGCCTATGAAAATTTCAGATCCCTTTAAGCATCTACCAAGCGGCCAGCAGTGCTTCAGGTGGACCAATACGGTGTGATGTGGAGCATTGTGCAAAAGTGATCCAGTGGATCACTTGTAAGTTATAGAAGTTTCGAAAATGTTCAGCTGTTCAATTCTTAAGTCTCATTTGCTTGTGTCGCTCTATTAGTGACCATTTTTCTGACAGGATTTGTCGTTCTTTCGTTGTACTGGTACCACTTCAAAGCTGCCAAGGTGAGGACTTCAAGATTTTACTCGTAATTTTAGAGTAGTGAGCGCAGATGAATTCTGTCTATCGTTTTTCTCTGGCCAATAGCGATTCTCCTATTGTGATTTTCAATGCAAAACGATCAGATTTGAGCGGCTTGTTTGATACATACACAAAGTTTCGGAAAAAAGGAAACCAGTTTTTGGAAACCAGTTTTTCAACCGGTCAAAGCTGACCATTTTGAAATTAGATTCACAAAATGCGCATCACTTTTTTAGTCAGTACTTGGAAGAACTGATCCAAACCCTTTCGAACTTTCAGACACTCAATTTCATCCCTTATCTTGAAAATTGTCCACTTTTCCTAGAAATATATTTCCAGAACGGAATCCAAGTTCCAGAAGTCACCAGCCGAGCTCGAGTCCGTCTTTCTTGGACATTTCTAGCCCTCGTCGTTTTCTGTTTCGTTGAACTTTTCCCGGTTGGAATGCTCATTGGATATGATAGAAGTTTCTAAACTTGGAGAGTCGAAAAACGTTTAATAATTTCAGGAAATCTTGGAACATGTGAAAATTTTTATGAGGCGGATAAATTGCTCGTTCAAACTGTAATCTCGGCTTCGGAGGCTCTCTTGGTATCCATAGTGTTTATGGCAGATCCAATTATCAATATCTTTTTCGATAAGAACATTTCAAAAATCGTAAAGTTACAGGTAAATTGAAGTTTTTTTTGGATCTCACCATGCAATTTTCAGATAGAATGGCTCAAGGTCAAACTATGTGCTCCAACTAAAAAATGACGCTGGGAAATTTTTATAATTTTTATCAGACGACCAAAAATGCTATCAGTTGATGACACACCGTGAAAATGGTTTATTGCATTATATTGATTTTCGGACAGCATAAAAAATGAGAACAATTTTTGAAAATTGCACTCAACACTTTTCATTTGAAAAAGACTATGAAAAATGTACGGATTATGGGGATCAAGATCCATGTGGATTGATTAAAGTGAGTTTTTTTGGATCAAAAACTTAGCTTAAAGTGAAAACTCAAATTCCAGGACATCTCAATATCTCATACAATACGAAAGTATATGGGATTCTATGTGCCTACTGTGATTTGTTTTCTGGCAGTTTTGGTGGATTTCTATTGTCTGTTCATCACTATTTTATTGCTCCGGAGACTGAATGAGCAGTGAGTTTCTTTTTGAAAAAACTATGCTCAAAATCTCAAGTACTTGAATCTTTATCACCCAAAAAAATATGCTAACGTAACGAAGTGCAGAACCCGGAAACGCTACATCTTCGTTGTTGTCCGTTTATCATCTGCAATTCTAGTTGCACTATGCATCATTCTGATACAGTCGATGGACTTCTGGGATGCTCCGCTTCAAAACTCGTTCACTTTCTATGCCATCTTTTTCGTCGTCTACGATTTCAGTATTTTCAGTTTGCTGGGTGAGTTATTAGTGAAATCTGTAGGGAATCTAGGTGAGAAAACTCCATACAATTGAAACTCCATACAAAACAAGAATTTGAATTCCTCCTTCTTCTGAAGTTCTCCCCATACCCATTCAAACTCAGGGTCCTTCACCGGAGTCGCCATCATGACCTATTTCGGAGTGATGCGTCCATTACTCTATCGAGATCGGCTCACTATAAAAGTGATGTACATCCTTGCAATCGGAATATGCATCATTGCTGCTTGTCTATCGGTAAGGATTCCTTTCGCACTAAAACCATCCAAAATTGGACGACGCGTCAGTAACTGACTTGATTTCGGTTACATAGGAAAGTCTTCAAATACAAAAATGGAGATCTATAATTGCTATCAATACAACCATGTACACAGCTTCACATTTTTCAACTAAAAATGACGTTTTCAACCGAGAAACTTTCAGATTCCGATGGGATTGTTCCAGGCAGCTGACACTGTGGATGGACCCATCAGTTGTGATAGTTCGAGTTGTCAGATTATTGTCAAATGGCTGTTGTGTAAGTGTTAAAATATTTTTTCGAAAAAACAGTTCTAATAACGGGAAGGACCTTTTGATAGGAATGTTCTCAAGTTTCTTCACCGTGAATTCTCAAATCGAAGCACGTTCCTTCCCTTTGACCTAATTTATCTCGGCTCCTGTAGCAGATATGCAAAAGTAGTCAACTGTTCAAAAACTTGTCGTAATGTTATGAACAATTTGTTAGTTGACAACTTTTTGATATCTGTTACAAGATCTGAGATAAATTTTGTGAAAGTGACGAGAGTCAAATTTTTCAGTCAGCCTTTCCTGCATAATCCTTGCTGGCACCACTGCGACCCTCCTCTTCGTCACAACTTCCCTCTACTGGCACGCTTACAAATCTAAAAAAATGGGGAACCTAACCTCATCTCCCGCGGATCACGGGCGGGCTCGTCTAGCATGGACCACTGCTCTTTTGATCATTTTGAGTTTGGTGGAGTTGATTCCAACTGGGCTACTATTGGCTTATGGAAAATGTGAGTTGTGTTTGGAATAAGTGAACTGGGCTTTAACGTTTTCAGATTCCATCTCCAATGATTGCGATAACTTTTATCGAGCTGGGAAGTTGATAGTGCCAACTGTGATTTCTTGTTTTGAGACTTTTATGGGGTAGGTTTCAGGTTTTGAAAAACCATGTGTTGTTTTTTCTAACTTCTATCCTTTTCAGATCATTGACCTTCCTTCTGGACCCATTCATCAACTTCTTTTTCGATCGACACATCTCCAAGTATATTGGTCAACAAGTAAGGGTTCTTCATATTTAATTAGCTTATCTCACTTTCTGTAATAGATATAAAAAGTTGACAACTTACAAAATATGTGAAAGTTTATGATGAGCAACTTTTTAGTTTAGATTTTTTTGGTATCTCTTACAAGAAGCGAGATAAATTGGCTCAAAGTGACGGTAAAATTTGCAGATGCGATTTCTGCGAAATAAGTTCTTCTCATCATCATCCTCCTCCTCCTCCTCCGTCGACAAAGAGGAAACAGCGATGACAAGTGATTCTGTCTGAAAATGTCTTTCCTCTTCACTCTTTTTAAGGTAATTCCTTACACAAACACCCTCCAAACACCCTTCTTTTCATAAAGTGAATTCTTCTCGTTTTTAGAGTGATGAGTGTCGCTACAACACTTTCCATTCTCTACCGATATGACTCAGCAACACACCTCGATTTTCGCCAATTGCTCCAAACACTATGACATGGAACACGACTTCTTGGCTTGCACAAATTCCACTAATCCATGTCAGGCTATTGCGGTAGGTTGGAAAAATGGAAAAGCTGGGAAACACACTTTTGTCGGACATTGAAAACTGCACTATCATTCTCTAGAACCCTTCAGATTTTCTGGGGTAGTTTTCAAAATCTCTCTTAAAAGTTTCTACAACATACTCCGTAGTTCAAAGTACTCTGGAATGTTCAGAATGATACCTAAGTTTTGACACTTCTCCAGAAAATTTTGAAGTAACCCCACATACACTTAGAGATCCAATAGCTTGGAAACATTGTCTCACTCAACATTTTCAGCAAATCGAAACCGCCATCACCATTTCCAACGTCGACTATCTATCCTCCCTCGTCCTATTCTCCACAGCAGCACTCATGAATATCTACTGTCTTCTTGTGCTTCTCCCCCTCTATCGAAAACTGCAAAACGATTCGAAAAAGAAGTACATATTCCTGATAACTCGATGTATAGCCGGATTGTTGGCTGCCATTGCATGGCTTCTCATTCAATGTATTTACCTTCGATCGATCGCTCCGGCTAACGGAATAGTCCCTGGATACGTGTTGGCGTTGGTTTTGTATATTGGGAGCATTTATGTGTTGCTGGGTGAGTTCTGGATTTTCATCGATTGTCCACTTTGAGACCTTGAAAAATGGTTGCGAACAATCCTATCTTTCTGTATTAAGCAATTCTAGATCTTCATTCTTGCTTATGAAAACGTTTATATCCAGGTTCATATGTATCTATGGCTGGAATACTGTATCTTGGAGTTCTAAAGCCAGCCGCTTTCAGTCAGTATCTCAAATTACGGGTTGTATATATTGCTGTATGTATCATATTCTTGATCGCTATTATTGTCTCGGTAAGTCTCTCGATTCGAGAGAAAAACTTCCTGAAATGTTGACTTCCAGATTCCTCTTGCCATATTCCAAGCCTCAATTGCCATTCCGGTCAGTATCAAGTGCACTGACAAGTCCTGTAATCCAGTGGTCACTCTTATTCATTGTAAGACGTCATTCTAGCAAACGCATTCCAAAAACCAACTTCCAGTCATCCTCGTCACCGGATCTCTCGTTCTCACCAATATCATTCTCTCATTCGTTTTGATCTCATTGCTACGTCATCGGAAGGAATTCAGAAAGTTGGACACAGAATCAAATGCGTCCTTGAATTCAGCAATACGCCTTCTCGGATGGACACTTTTTGCCGTGATTCTGATTACTATCGGAGAATTGATTCCGTTTGTTTTCATGGAGATTAGGAGGCATGGTGAGTTCGAATTTTCAGGCGAAATTGATTGAAATCCTACTACTTGCGACATGAATCCTTCCCTTCACTTCTGATCTAGAGTTCCAATCTGAAAATTGAGGCTTCAGGTCAGACTTTTGGTCACAACTAGCCGGTTTTTTGACACATATTTGTCAGCTTCTGGTCTGAAGTTATAAAAACCAGTTTGATGTTTTATTGGACTTTGTTGTCGTTCATTCCGACTTACTTCTTAACAAAAGTCGATTATTTGTTTTCATTAGGTTTCGGATTTCGAACAACGTTACATTGGCAAAATTTATATCAGGTCCTGTAATAGATATCGAAAAACAGTCAATTAACAAGATGTTCATAACAACATGAGCGACGTTTTTATAGTTGACTACTTTTTAATATCTGTTACAGGGACCGAGATAAATTGAACAAATCTGAGATATCATCTCATAATCTTCTCACTCATTTTTTTCAGCTGGTGCAAAATGGGGTTGCTTCTGGTTCTATCATACCGACGAAATCATCAGCGAAGCCTCATTTGCTCTGATTGAATCCTCGATTTGGAGTGTCGCCCTGATCATGGATCCTCTTATAAATGTGATTCTGGATAGAACGGTTTATAGACAGGCCGTTAGTCAGGTGAGTGTTCAAGGGGGTGTCTAGACAGAAATCGAAGTGTCCATTTGTCCGGATGTCCATAGGGATTGCCCATTTTTATTTGTTTTGTCTTTCAGAAAAATTACTAATTCGAGTTCCCCCGTTTGTGAAAACCCTGGTTCTCTGTTATTCGCTATCTATGTTTCCCTCGAAAGTTCGATTTCCAGGCCAAATGGATCCGCGACCACTTCCTACACCTCCTCCGCCTGATTACTCGAAAACGGAGAAAAGTCAGCGAGAAACAGGAATCTGTAATAGTTTGCCAAGAACAAACCACACAGATCGAGCTCATTTCTCCGCCCTCGCCAGAGCTAATAAATTTTTCATAATTCATCATGGGCACATCTCACAATTCTACCACCTTAAAATTCACCCCCATCCCTATCAGTTTTTAAGGTAATTCTCTAGACAAACAGACACATAAAACATTAGTGTCATTGCCTTTCTCAATGACATTTCTCTTCTCGCCAGAATGAGTCAGCCTTCGATTTTCTCGAACTGCTCCAAGCACTATGATTGGGAAATTATTTTCGAGTTTTGTGTCAACACGACGAATCCATGTAAATCTGTACAGGTGAGTGGAAGGTTTTGAAAATTCGGTAGTCTGAAAATGAGCGAAAAAAAATAAAAAAGAAAATTCGAGGAGCGCAAAACCGAACTCGCGACGTACATGTGGCAGACGAGCTCGAAACCCACTGAGCCACGCGTGGAAGATGAGGTTAGCGCCAATTGGTGTATAAGAAACGGAGAGAGAGCGAACCAAAGACGCTTATTTTCATGCGTTTGTGTTTTTGAAAACTAGATGAGGGTTTATATTTTTTAAACTACACATTTCAGCAAATCGAAACCTCCATAACCATCGCTTATGCCGACTATTACTCCTCCGTGGCTCTATTCTCAATAGCCGGAATCATCAACATCTACTGTCTTTCCGTCATCATTCCACTCTACCGTCGAATGCAAAACGACTCAAAAAAGAGATACACTTTTTTAATAACTCGATGTATAGCAGGATTACTCGCATCATGTGCTTGGCTTCTCATTCAATGTCTCTATCTGAGATTCATTCCTGCGACGAGAGCAAACTTTCCGTATTATGTGCTGGCACTAGCATTGTATATTGGAAATACCTACGTGTTGTTGGGTGAGTCATTATTGTAGAAACTTGAATTTCTCAAGAAGACGTTCAGGATCCTACGTTGGAATGGCTGGAATACTGTATCTGGGAGTTTTAAACCCCATCGCTTTCAGTCAACATCTCAGATTACGAGTAGTCTATATCGCTGTCTGTATCATTTTTCTAGTTTCAATTGCATTGTCTGTAAGTCGGATTTCCATCAATCCACTTTCGTTTTCCAAAAAAAAAATTTGCCGCACCCAAAATTGAACTCTCGACATACGCGTGGCAGACCGTTTCGTAACCCACTGAGCCACCTGTGTAAAACGAAAGTTCAGTCAATTAGTGTATAAGAAGCAAGTCGTTTTCAAGATCCCACTGGCGATTCTCCAAGCAGCCATAGCCATTCCAACGGCTCCAGTAAAATGCACGGATAAATCATGTGCTCCGCTGATCACTCTTATCAACTGTAAGAGAATTCCGATATAAAATCGAATACTCTTCTACCTTCCAGTTATCCTTGTCACTGGGTCTCTTCTCATCACAACGGTGGCTCTCTGTTTTGTGCTCGTTTCCCTGAAACGACACAGGAAGAAGTTCAAAAAGATGGATACGGTATCCAATACCTCTTTGAATTCGGCGCTACGTCTTCTCAGCTGGACACTTTTCACCGTGATAATAGTGTCGGCTGCTGAAGTTATTCCATTTGTTTTCATGGAGACCAAGAAGCATGGTAAGGGACTAGACAGTGTTGAAGTTGAACAATACATGATTTCCAGAAGGGTCAGCAACAGGTTGCTACTTCTTCGAGCACGCCAGCAAAGTGATCAGTGAAGCCTGTTTCGCTCTTGTTGAATCTTCCCTCTGGAGTATTGCCTTGATAATGGATCCTCTTACAAATGTGATTCTGGATAGGACAGTTTCTAGACAAGCCACTAGTCAGGTAATTTGAATTCCGGGGTATGGTCGAGCAAAGTTGTCGAATCTTGTTATTGAGTGCAGTTATTATTTCCAGGTTCATTGGATGCGCAAAAGTTTCGTTGGACTAGCTAGAAACGTGACTGGAAAGTTTTCAAAAAGAAGGAAACCAGCGGAAAAGGAAGGAGATGAGATAGTTCAACTGGAACAAAGGACTCAATCGGAAACGGTTTATTCTGTTGGTGAATAGAAAATAAACATTTCCCATAGTTTTTGAGCATTAGAAGACTTTTAAACATAAAAATGATTATTGGTATTAAGGGGGTCAAGATCTGGATTTACACTGAAAAACCGGATAGCATATCTCATAGAATCACGTTTCAGAGAAATCGTTGTTGAGATCCGTCAAGTGTCTTCTGAAGTTCTTCCCGGAGAATCAGTCGGAGTGAATGCTAAAGAAGGCAAACCTGAGATTGGGCTCGGCAATTGGTGTTGGGAAAAGTCAAGACCCATATGGGACAAAAGTGACATGAATAATTGGAAATTCGATAAATCCAAAGTGTCCGAGAATATCGAGGAAGTTGGAGTACTGGGAATGGCTTCAGAGTTGGAGGAGGTACTGAGGATGGAATTGGCGGAATCAACAGAAGTAACTGGGCTAACATTGTTCGCCAGATTCAGCTCTGGTAGCTCCGAGTCATTCTTCGGAGTCGCCCTCCATCTCCTCGCATTTCTCACCAAAGCTCGTCCATTCGATGAAACATTGTGCAGCACTCGGGCTGCACTGGAGTACGGGTTGTTGTTGATTTTCAGGGTGGCGAGTTCGGCGATCTAGAAGTTGGTAGAGGAGGGTAAGAGCAACAATAAGATATGGATAACATACATGGTAGTTGGTGACAGTGATGAATGCAGTGTAAGGGATACGGGCCTCGAACATCGGTCGTTCGTTTTCGTAGATGCTCAGGACGGGGAGGTAGCGGTATTGACCGTAGAGGAAGATCTGAAGGAGAGAAGTTTGAGTCACTTCTATTACTATTTGGAACTTATGTTGTTCAAAAATTTTTGAACTTTAAATGCGCTCAATTCGAATTTTCGGAGCGCGCGCTTTTCTAGTACATCAAAACTGTGACATTTCGAGTTCAATTTGATCTACTGGTGCCCCAAAATACTGCACCGACAGACGCTAATCTCAAATCCAACTCACATATTCCTCATTCTTCTCCTCATTCTTCCTATCATTAGTAATCCTGACATAATCAAAGCTCAGATCATTCGCCATCCAAAGACTCCCTGCTTGGCTTCCAAGTCGATGAAACACTTTTCTTGGTGGCTCCGGATCCATCTCCATTCTCGTTGCAACATATCCATCTTTGGCGAATTTCAATTTCTTACTGTCGACCAATTCCAAATGCATGCTCATCGAGTACGTTTTCTCCGGATCCAATCCTTTGACCTCGTACTGTAGACTCGGGAAGATTCGACGTCCGGATTTAGTCATGGTCATTTCATGAGTCAGATCGTGACATTGTCTCCAGAGAGGATCCACTTGGTGGGATAGGTTCACGGAGATTCGAGTAGCAGGACAATACATAATATAGAATGAGAGCTCTGTGATGAATGAAGGTGTGCTCCCTAATGAGAGAGATGTGAAGGCAGTGCTCTCAGATTAATTAGGGGGCTCTTTGCACCGCCCAATGGTGCGAGTTGGTGTCATGAGCAATTGGCAGAGGGGTGTCTGAGAGAAAGATTATATGCGCAAAAGGTGTGTGGCGGTGAGAGTAACGGAAAAGGGAGTGAAATTTGAGATGGGTAGAGGATTAACACTAATTTGGAGAGCACATGAATACATAGGTTTGGCAACCGGTGGGAATGAACGCTAGGGATTGATGTCATAACGTGTTCCAAAGTTTTCGACCCTCGATTATAGTGCTGGCCGATAAGGTACAAACTTTACGATTAGCGATTTTCAGTGGAAAATGAACAACTTTCAGCAGTTGAAAAAGTATGTTCCAATTAACCAATTTTCCTGAAAATTGGTGTACATAGTGAGAAACTCCGGATCTTTATTTTTGTAGTTGACAACGTTTTCTGAAAATCCCAATCAAGCGGACATCGTGACCATGTTAATGATGGAAAACCCTTTAGAGGATTATGTATAAGAAAGATGTGAAAAATTCCATTTTATTTATGTGAGATTAAGATTGAGAAAACACCGAAAAAAGTAAAAACGAGAGCACAGGAGCATTGGAAACATTAAAAAAATCTAAGTCAGTCAACAATGACATCTTCTTCCACTTTGTAGTCGACGAAGTTCTCGACAAAATGAAAGTTTACGGAAGATGGAGATTTTCGGTTATTTGGGGAGGTCGAAGGGGGTGGTGTGAGGAGGCATGAATGGATTGGTTCAGATTTCACAGCAGGAATCAGAGGGGTTGGGAACTGGAAGCTAGGGTTGAAGCAGTTGTAATAGGAAAGACCCATCGGGAAGAATGGGTTGAACATTGGGAGCATTGGAAAGACGGGAGGAGCAGAAGGGGGAGAGTTAGTGGAAGTCATATGAGGAAACATTGTTAAGGGGTTGAATTGTGGAGTATTGAAGGTCGCAACTTCCTGTTTCTTGATGTTTTTTCCTTCAGTTTTGGAGCGAGAATAATCCGTGCGAAATCTTCTGGCGTATGGGTTGTTGTCGCTCTTGAATTTGTTGACAGCAGGATTCTGAAAATTAGTCAAAAGTAACGCCTTGAAAACAACATGTTTGTTGAAGTCTTTGAACCCTTTCAATCATCAAATTCTCAGAAACTTTGAGAACTTTTCAAAGGGAGTTCCAGTCTATCAGAGAAAAAACTGTATGTAGCGTTAAACTTACATTGTATCCAGTGACTGGGAGGAAGATTGTGTGCTTAAATCGGACATCTTTGATCATTTTCCCATCTTCATAAATCTCAAGAACCGGAAGGTATCGATGTTGAGTCAAAAGGTGGATCTGGAAATTTCAAAACTTTTTGAAAACAAAAGGTAATTCCTTTAAAACTTACAGTAGAAGGACTCTGCTCCTCGACCGACTTTCTATTCGTGATCTTCACCAAATCAAACTGTACTCCACGCTCCATCCAATAGCTCCCCGACTGTGCTGCGTGATGATGCCAAACCTTCTTTGGCGGACTCCTCGTCTCTCTCGAAGGCACCTCGACGTACTTTTTATCGATGAATCTCAACACTTTATCATCCACAAGTTCAAAGTGGAAACGCATCAAGTACATTTTCAGAGGGTCCAGTCCAGTTATACAGTACTCTAGACATGGGAACATTTTTCGACCTGCCGCAGTTACGATCATCTCATTTTTTAGAGAATGGGCAGAATGCCAGAGATGGTCCACTTTGGGGGAGAGAGTGACGGAGATGGACATGGTTTTAGGGAGTATTGGATGTTTCAGAGAACGTTCTCGAATATAGGAAGGAAAAAATGAACGCCAACTGGAATCGAGAGACCTCACGTCTTCACACCTGTCTCAGATCACCCGCCTCTTACAGTCTCCGCCCCTTTTTATCTACCCAGGAGCCAATATCGGATTCCGGGGGACCTCAGTCGTAAAACATTGGTTTTGCACGAGATTTTGTGATACCGTGGTTACTATTTATATTGGAAAACTAAACAAAACTGGGTCAATTCAAATATGTTCCGTGCAATTTTTCAAATTGAGAATAGAAGCAAATCATAGAAAACACTTTTATTCAAAACAAAATCATTCTTCCTCTACTCATCCACCTTCTTCGTATCACTTTTCTCTCCACCGGCTGGTTTCTTTCTCTGGAAAATGCTGAGCATCGAGAATCCAGTTGAGGGCGGAGCATCCACAGAGTACGACGACGACACTTGCTTGTTCTTTTTCTTCTGGAAAATCAGAAAAGTTTCAGAATCCAAAAGACAGGAACACTACCTTGGTAGGATTGGTGGCCATCGATGTCGATTGGCTTCTGGTGGCTGCTCCTTGGTTGGAACGGTTGATGCCGAAGCTTGTCATCCGGGTGCGAACTGGTTTTTTCGTTTTTCTGGAAGACTCACAACTCATCTTGATAGTGTGCCGTAAAACTCACTTTCCCTCCTCTGTACTGTTAGAAATCGATTTCCTCTGCTGTAAAGTTGGATCCAGTTTCTCGGGACCTCCCGGAAGAGTGGGCGGAGTTTGGAGCACATTTGTCAGTGGAGTAGAAGGAGCTTGTATGAAAAGGGGTTGAGACATGTGGGGAAGAATATTGCCAACTGGGGCCTGCTTCGATCCTTCCACATCTTCTTTTTGAAGTTTTCCGCCCGGAAGTTCGAAATAGCTGTTGGACGCTGGAGCCTGCTCGAAGCCATCGAGATTCGGAAGCTCACGGACCACATCTGACATTGTGACGCGATCGAAGCTATTGCCGGAGCAAATGCGCTCCTGAAAGAAGTACATATGTTTATGTTTATCAAAAAGTATCTTACAGTAATATACTTGACGACTGCCGACGGCACTTTCGCTTCAAATGGCAACCGATATCCCTCCTGAACACGTGGCAGCACTTCAGCTGCCTTCATCCCTGGATACGGTTCCGTTCCATCATGATACACCTCCCAACACATGATTCCATAGGAGAAGACGTCAGTCTTCGCAGTGTAGAATCCGGTACGTGGCACTTCTGGAGCCAACCATCTGATGGGAACCTTCTTATAGGGATTCATCCGATAACTCGATCCCTCTCTCGACATTCCAAAGTCCGAAATCTTGACTTGTCCACCACCATAGAGGCAATTTCTTGATGCAATATCACGATGAATGATTGAGAGAGAATGGATGTATTCGAGACCGAGAGCCGCTTGAAGTACCATATCGTTCTTCTTGGTCATCGTGAGAGAACTCGCGTGTTTCTTCAGGTACGAATCGAGAGCTCCGTTTTCAGCCAACTCCATGATAACCATTAGCGGTTCTTGTCCAGCGGCGACTCCGTAGAAAGTGACAACATTCGGATGTTTGAACTTTCTCATCAGTCTCGCCTCATGCATAATCTCCTTGATCTGCTCTTTCGTCAACGCCTCGAGTTTCGCCAATTTGATTGCCGCCTTTTTGACAGTGTTCCCAATTTTGATCTCTCCCAACTGAACCTCTCCAAACGCGCCTTCTCCCAGTTTTCGAATGAGGGTCACGTCGGAGTGCTGCTTCTCCCAGGGCTCACGACCGATGGGACGGACTAGGACGGATTCGGGACACTGGAAAGGTTCTAGGATCAACATTCAAACTTCGAGTGATACTCACTCCAACGGCGACTGGCTCTTTGGTACGATGATGATAATTGAGGAGGTCCGGAATCGAGGCGAACCATTTGGCGTCGACAGCGAACTTGTTCTCGTGCTCCTGGATGACGTAGTGACGGATCTGAAAGCCTCCGGAACTCTAGATGTCTCTCATCCCTCTCACCTCATCCGCCATGCCCACATAGATCGAGAGCACAAACTTTCGGGGCTCTCCAATTTTGGGATCCGTGAATCGAACGAGGAAGTCACCGCGTTGGGTGAGCAACACTTTCATATCCTCACGCGGCAGCAATCCATGATACCAGGGCTCTTTGGCGAGTGTTTGCTCATGCGATCGTTTTTGGCTCATTACTCTGAACGAGATGGTTTGAGGGAGGAGGTGGAAAATAACTCACAAATCTCTTCAAGAGTGCTTTTCGATACCAATGAACTTTGTATCGATTTGAAATTGAAAACTGACTGTGAGAACTGATAGAGCATCCTTGTAGATTCAGCGTTTTTTTTCAGAAGTTGATTTTATCTTTCCGCTGGGCGCTCACGTTTCCAGAAAGTTTGTCTTGAGACTTTTGCAACACGATTCACACTTTCCAGGCTCACACCTATCTCTTCTTTTCATCTTCAAATTGCACCTAATTGTGATCGGCGTCTTGAAAAGGCCCTGAGAATCCCGAATCACCTTTTTATAAGATGACTATCCGGGAAGAAGGGTGACAGCGTGTCATTGTATTCTGACACACAGGAAGTGACGACAGGTGGATCGTCGGTGATTTCTTTCAAAGAGGGAATAGATATAGAAGGATTATGGTAGAGGTAACTGTGAAGACAGATGATGATTTAGTCGTATTAATTGGTTTTGCAATGGTTTCGAGATGTGAAGAGTCTCAATGGATAACACAGGGATCGAGAATCGAATTTTCTGAAAGCAATAAGGCAAGAAGTATATGGATCCTGAAAGAATCTTCTACTGACATTGAGAATCGCCCATGATTCTCAACCCTAGTTTTGAATGTGACCGAACTTCTAGATAGCTTGAAACAAAAAAATGAGATTACCTATGATAGATGCTGTTTGTAAATCTGCTTTCGGTAAATGATTAAGATCACTGGGTCTAGAACATGTTCTTCGAATTCGTGTTCTAGATTCTAGACTTCTGGACGTCAAGGATGTGAGGATTCAAAGGAAACGAGGCAACATGACATGCCAACAATAGTTGCATTTTTGAAAAATTCCAAATTTTAGTTACAGGTTTTCGACGGACCACGGCTCGTTCCATGCATTGAACCATGGATCATAAGAATCTTTGTTTCCGAGACCCCGGATCTTGACGATTTTCCATTTTTGGTAGTATCTGAAATCCTTCTGATTCTCAATCTTTCATGTACCTGAAACGCGTCAAAAGAGCCCCAGACTTTTAATTTTCCTTCCCTTCCCATCTCTCTCTCTCTCTTCAAAACATGTGTTCCTTCCCTCTCCTCTCCATTCCAAACACTCTCTTTCCCCGCTTGGCACCCTATGGTTTCCATGGCAACCAAGAGCAAACAACACTCTCCTCCATGTTCTTCATTTTCTAGCGAGGAGCGTTTTCAATTTTTCTCCGCAATGGATTCTGAATTCGACGATCATCCAAGTGATCCAGAGGAGCGGAAAAAGTGGGGACACAAAGATGTGGAACACTGGAGAGCGGTGTCGAATGTGCATTATTATGCGAGGTAATTCAGATATAAAATCAAGTGAAAACAAATCAAGTCCCATATCAAGCCTTGAAAATTCGTACGTTTCCAGAGAAGGCTACTACGGAACGGCTATTCTAGTCTGTGACGGAAGACTGGGAACGATTCAAGATGTTCCATTGGCAATTTTGAAAGGAGTTTGCCTCACTCTCCTGGGCAAGATTCCAGAAGCGATTCGTCACCTTGAAGCCTTTTCCACGGATAAAAATCATGCTCTGGGAGCATTACACGCGCTGAAGTGGGCTCATGCGAGTGCTTTCAATCCAGGTAGAGTACTAAAACTTCTGGAGTTCATTTCACTGGAATCGCATAAAATTCCAGATTCCAAATCCATTGTGGAAATCGAATCGGAAATTACATCGAAAGCCAGAAATGAGAGCACACCGTACACTTCGTATGCATCAGCGGCAGAAGTACATAAGTTCATCAAATTTTGGTGAAAACAAACGAGGTTTTTTTCCGGTTCTCTACTTCGCCGGTGAGTACCAGAAAGCAAAACAAATGCTGGATATTGCCAACAAAAGATCTACCGAGAAACATGCGAAGCATTACTGTCTAATGGGATGGATTGATTTGGGATTGGGGAAGAAACAGAAATCAACGCAGGAGTTGTTCGAGAAGGCAGGAGGACAGGAGTATCCGGATGGGTTAGTTGCTTCTCTGAGAACTTTGAGGGATCATTTGAGTCATGTCGTTTTTGAGATTAGACCAGAAAATTGTCACTAAAGTTCATGGAATCCGTCAATGAATACCATTCGAAAGTTTGTATCCGGAACAAGCAGATTCCGTTTTCCATTCTAGCCTTGCCTTCATGACACTACGTTTTCAGTTTTCAGAAATATTGGTCGGTGCAAAATCCTGGAAGGCCATCATTCTGCCCAAGAAATGCGAGTAGCTGCAAACGAACTAGCCATCTCAACGATTCACTTTCTTCCGGGGCACATCGAAAAAGCGAAAGCATCGATAATGCTGAGAAATTGGAAGGAAGTGATGGACTGTATCGTGAACGCCGATCAGCCGGAAGGAAGTAATCCATACATTGAAGTGTTGAGGACCACTCACGGAATATGCTATGCTGGGGAAGTGTCTCAACTGAATCGAACTCTTAATTTGCTTCTGAAAAGTTTGGATGAGAACGAGGGGACTAATCATGCGTTGTATGCGAAGGTTACGAAACTGATTGTGTCAATTAGTGGGAAGAATGAAAAGGTTTTGAGACATGCCAGGTAATTCTGATCTGTTTTTTCCTCAAAGTTTACCCCAAAACTTCCAGAGACTTCCTCACACGCGCCTTGAAAATTTCTCGCAAACCAGACTATGTGGCTCTTTCGATGAGAATCGCATTCGGATTGGGAGATGCCAAAGAAGTTCAAACTTTGTCTCAAGAATTGATTTCTTCGGAATGCGAAGAATCGTATGCTATTCTTTCGAGTGTTGTTTCGTTGTTGATGGTCAGTCGAGTCTCCGATGCGAAGGCTCAGTTCGACATTCTTCCATCGGCTCATCCCAAGTTGTATGAGGAACCGGTTAGTTTGAGAAAACCCCAGGAACTTATAATCCCCTAAATCTGAAAACCAGTGAATTGAATAACCTCAGAATCCTCTTGAATCTCAAAATCTCGTCTACTTTCAGCTCTACTTCCTCATCGCCTCGGTGCTCGCCAAACACAGCAAAGACAAATCTTTTGAAAACTTCCGTCAACACATTGAAAACCTAATCGAGATGCTGCGAAACCAGCTGCAATCCTTCCCATTCGGTCTCAACTATCTCTCATTATTCAGTTCTGATCTCCTCTACTTCGCCATCGAACAATGCTTCGACTTCTATCCCCTGGTACCCATGAAAGCTCCAGATGACGTCATGAAGTTGACATCAAAGATTCTCCAAATGATCCACGACGTCTCTCCGGGACTGGCTCACTGTGCATTACAGCTGGCCAGAAACAACTACTTGGTCTCTAACACGAACGCAGCCGAGAAGTGGATAGATAGTGCATTGGAGAAGGATGACTCGTTGGCGGATGCTCATATTCTAAGAGCTCAATTGATACTGGATAGAGGAGGAAAGATTCAAGATGCTGACAACGCTCTCACCACCGGACTCAACTTCAATTTCAAACTGAGAGAAACTTCACTTTATCATCTGATCAAGTCGAAGACTTATAAGAAGAAAAACGAGAATGATGAAGCTATCAAGACACTCAAAATGGCACTGCAGATACCGAGAAAAGAGCCCTCGAATAATCTATTTGCACCGAAGGAATCGGCGGATACTCACAAGATATCGGTTCAGTTGGAGTTGATTGACACGTTGCAGCAGACGAAAAGGATCGTGAGTTTTGCAATCGAACATTGAAAGTCTCAAAAACTCATCGTTATTTTAGCAAGAAGCCGAAAACACAATGTCCGATGCCATGGCCGAATGGGCGGGGCAACCAGAACAAGATCAACTCGTAATAGCTCAGGCTCAACTCTACCTAACCAAAGGACACACTGAAAAAGCGTTGGCGATTCTGAAGAAGATTCAACCTGGTCAATCCAACTATCATTTGTCCAGAATCCGAATGGCCGACATCTATCTGGAGGAGAAGAAGGACAAGAGGATGTTCCAGGCCTGTTATAGAGAACTACTCAAGGTGGAGCCCACTCCTGGATCTTACTCTCTTCTTGGAGATGCATTCATGAAAGTTCAAGAGCCAGATGACGCTATTCAGTATTACGAGCAAGCTCTGAAAATGCAATCGAAAGATGTCCAATTGGCAGAGAAAATCGGCGAAGCCTATGTGATGGCCCATCTCTACTCGAAGGCCGTCAACTTCTATGAATCGTCCATGAACATTTACAAGGATAAGAACATGCGATTGAAGTTGGCAAAACTGCTTTTGAAACTGGAGAACTACGAAAAATGCGAGAAGGTTTTGCGTGCTCCGTTGGAGAAGGAGTCGGAACCCGTGGATGCGGAGACGATTCAGACGCATATTCAGTTTTTGTTACTGTTGGCAGAATGTCATGAAGCGGTGGAGAATATTTCAGAAGCGATGAGGGATTTTGAGAAGTAAGTAGAATTTGAAAGGAGATTCCTTGACTTGTGAACATTTTTTTCAGAGCGAAAGCCCTAAACCAACGAGTTCCCGACAATAAAAACTCGACGGCGGTCAAAAAAGAGGCTGCGAGAATTTGCAATCTCCAAGCGGAACTCTACTTCCGTCGTCGTGAATTCCCATCAGCCATCAACATCTGCAAAGAAGCTCTGCACTATTATGAGACGGATATGAAGTCGAACTTGTTGTTGAGCAAGATATACAAAGAGGAGAATAAGTGGACACTGGTGTTCCAACCCTGCTCCGCCGTACTTCAAGTGGATCCGCATAACGATGAGGCTAACTCGGTAGGATCAGGTTTTGGGCGCGAGTTTTGAAATCCTTCGAGGATCTTCAATCCTTGAATCCCAGAGACTGAGAACCATTGAATCAGCTTTAAATCTCTAAACTTCTGGTAAGCCCGTTTTGTTAATTCCAGATCCTCGCTGACTACTACTACATCAAAAGTGAAGCCGATCATGCCACGACCGGATACATCACATTGCTGAATAAGAATCCACGTAGGTTGTTCGTTCCGTTTTGAGCGGAATCCCATCTTCTGGCTTCCATTTTCATCAGCCAAATAATCAGTTCTGGAACACTAATTTTGTGATAAATCCTATTTCAGAACATTGGCATGCTCTATTCCGAGTCGTTGAGCTCTACTGTCGAAATGGGGATCCGAACAATGCGGCCAACTTTTTAGTGTAAGTATCTAAACCTGGCTATTTTTCTCTTATACGAGAATCTCAAATTTCCAGTGCCGCCAAAGAGTCCAACCCGCGATGTGTCTCAGAATCCGGCTACAATGTCTGCCGTGGCCGCTACGAATGGTACACGGGAGATCAATCTCAAGCGATCCGATGCTATGCTCGCGCCAAAGACAGTGCTGCGAACTGGAGGGAGAAAGCGTTGTATTACATCATTGATATATGTTTGGATCCGGATAACGAGAGGGTCATCGATGCGGATTCCGTTGAGAATCCGGAAGCAAAGTGAGTCAGAAACTTTGATTCTTTGATAGTCTATGTTTTCAGAGCAATCGAAGATGCACACGAGCAGCAGAAAAATGCTCTCGGCTATTTGGAGCAGTTATCGAAACTTCCACTGACTGACAAATACTATCTCGCTCAAAACTTCATTCGTATGCATACAACGGATAAATCGGCCATCGCCACCGCTATGGACGAGTTCCGAAAGATGGCATTCAACTCGGAGAAGCAGATTATAAATGTGGCTGCGTTGTATGGTCTTGCGAAAGCGTGTTTCCTTCTGAAAAAGACTCGAGATGCCAAGGATAGTCTGAAATTGTTGACAGGGAGGGTCTGGAACTTTGACGATAGCGATTATCTGGAGAAGTGTTGGTTGTTAATGGCCGAAATTTATTTGGGTCAGAACAAGCCGGATTCTGCTGTTACCTATTTGGATTTGGTGTTGAAGTACAACTGCAATTGTCTGAAAGCGTTCGAGTTGTATGGATACATGAAGGAGAAGGAGGGGAAGTATGTGGAGGCTTACAAGATGTATGAGAAGGCGTTCAGGGCCACCAAGGAAAGCAATTGTGTTTTTGGTGAGTCTATTATTGAAAGGAAGAATTTTGGAATTTGAAATTTGGGGCACTTGAAATGAATTCTGACAATCTGAGACTCTCGGGGAAGATTATCGGAGGATTTTCAGTTTCTCAGAAGATTCGATGATTCTGAGATTCTGAGATCCTGAAATATCTCGAACTCATCATCTCAGACTCTTTCAGTTTCTGAATTTCTGAATCTGATGGATCTGATGAAACTTTCCGTCCTGAAGATTAGATTTTAACATTTTGAAACTGGATCATTCTATAGATTCCTAGTCTCCAAAACTTTAGAACTTCCCAAGTTGATAAAATTCTCAAGTTTTGTTTCCAGGCTACAAACTAGCGTTTACCTATCTAAAAGCGAAACGAATTTTCGCCTGCATCACTACCTGCCAAAAAGTGCTCGACATCAATCCACAGTATCCCAAAATCCGCAAGGAAGTTATGGAGAAGGCAAAATCGTTGATCAGAACCTGAATCTTTCCATTTTCAACCTTTTCAAGTTCTCAATTCTATACTACAGAACCATTGCATACTTTTTCACCCATAATTTTCTGTAAATAACAATAAAGAAGTCATTTTTTCAAGTGTTCCCTCTGTCCTCCCACTCAGGTCAGAGACTGCTCCGAGACGGGGTTTGGTTTTAAACTTTATGCTCTGACCGAAATCACTTTTTCACTGATTCTCTGGGTTCTCCTTTCCAACGGCTCTCTCGTCGGATCGAATGGGAGATCTCTGTTTTTTCGCATTTTTTTCTCTACGTCTCTCCAGCTCACACGATCTCTCGTTTTGCCACTTGGCTTTGCCTGAGAAACAGTTGAGGAGATATCTGTTGACTTGACTCGACGCTGATAAAATTTTTGGGTTTCATCCTGGAAAATGTTCATTTTGATTTCAAGTTTTCTCTTGTTTTTCCCCCTGGCTGCTGTCATGTGAATGTCCCACAACTCTATCAGTGTTTTTCAGTTGTTCGAACCGCCCGTTTTCAAATCTCGGGGTTTTCTTTAGATGCTCTTTCTTTCCAATATTTGCAATTATGTTTGACAAGAGGAAGACCCCTCTCTAGGAGAGAGCGAGAAGCAACTACGCACTTATTCGGGAAACCTTGTTGTACAACACACATTCCCTTGTTTGAATGCACTTTTTTCGCAGATTTTTTTCGGTTTTTTGCAGAGGCTTTTTGGCCGACGGATGTCTTTTATGGAATGGATGTACTAGGTTTTGTAGTTTGAAGCGTCTGTAAAATTTTGCGTTGTCCCAGACCACCTTGAACTAGAAATTGCTCGATTGGAAAACAAATTTCTGGTATACTCTGCTATTCTGAGAGTACTGAAAGCTGCGAGATCGAAATAGTCCTACATTTTGAGTTTATTCTAGATTCTGAGATTTCGAAACTCTGTGATTCAAATACTCTAAGATTTGGAAATTTTGAGATGCTGAGATTCAGTGTGATTGAGATTCCGATTTTTGAAGTTTTGGCTGGTGAATTTATTGAATTTGGTACCGGTTCAAGTTGACATGTTTAAAGGTAATATATTCCTCGTCCACATTTGCTCGTTCTGCTCTCCCAGCGTTCCTCTATATATAAGATAAACAAGATTTCAAAATTTTTAGTTTTGAAACAAAAAAGTGTGAAAAGAGGGAGATTCTGAGGGACCACAGAAAAAATAGTTTATCTTATATTCACCGTCAATAATGGGAAAAATTCCATCGACCCCCCAAAAATGCAGGAGAGCAGTATTTTCTTTGAAATTCTGTGAAATTCTTTTTATTTGTTTCACTCTATCATTTGAGAAATCACATTTCAGTTCCTCGGCACAGAAATGTGAAAAGAGAAAAAATGCGTGAGCAGGAGGATTTGAAAACACAGATTGGTGCTG
>LR545216.1:0-36470 GCA_900536305.3 Caenorhabditis sp. 40 LS-2015 | reverse complement strand
AAAAAATACGTGAGCAGGAGGATTTGAAAACACAGATTGGTGCTGGGGAACTGTCCTGTGGAAAACATTAAAAAGGTAGAAAAAGAAAATAAATCACGTGAACTACAAACTGATTCACAGAATAGTTCCTGAGCACCAAAATGGGGGATACAAAACATAGCACAAATAGGATGAACATGGAGGGTGCAACCATCTTTTTCCCAACAACTGGTCCGGTATTGCATCTGAAATGGTCCTAATCGAAATTACGAAGAGTTCCATCTGAAAATGACAATAAAAATCTGCAGAGTAGTTGTTGCTTGACAAAAAAAAACTAACGAAAATCGGGATTCAAATTTTGCTTTCATGATGTCAGCGAGCAATCGTAGAACGGCTATAATCAAACCAACGTTCCGATTCTTACTCTCATAGGAGAGGAAATTGAGTTGAAAAGTTATAAACAAACCGTTTTGAATTACGAGAAACGTGGATTCTCATTTTAACGTGGATATAGGAAAACAATAAAAGTTATTAAAATCTTCTGTCTATCTCGTCTAGACATAAATCAGCTTGACCATTTTATCTACGATTGCTCGCTGACATCATGAAAGCAAAATTTGAATCCCGATTTTCGTTAGTTTTTTTTTGTCAAGCAACAACTACTCTGCAGATTTTTATTGTCATTTTCAGATGGAACTCTTCGTAATTTCGATTAGGACCATTTCAGATGCAATACCGGACCAGTTGTTGGGAAAAAGATGGTTGCACCCTCCATGTTCATCCTATCTGTGCTATGTTTTGTATCCCCCATTTTGGTGCTCAGGAACTATTCTGTGAATCAGTTTGTAGTTCACGTGATTTATTTTCTTTTTCTACCTTTTTAATGTTTTCCACAGGACAGTTCCCCAGCACCAATCTGTGTTTTCAAATCCTCCTGCTCACGTATTTTTTTCTCTTTTCACATTTCTGTGCCGAGGAACTGAAATGTGATTTCTCAAATGATTCACGGAAAAAACTTGTACAGTCAGAAAAAACGGATAATTTGAGAAAAATGAACTCTAATCACAGATTTTACAAATAAAAGGCAGGAGATTGTTATTTCTGTGAATTTCTTTGAAAATCTCAGGAAATTTGAAGATTTTTCTGAAACTCAGTTTTAGCTGGGAAAACGCACAGAATATCTTTGTTTTTTCGACTTTTAATTTCAAAACCAAAAATTTTGAAATTATGTTTATCTTATATCTCCAACTATCCAAAAAAGTGTTCTCTGTCCTTACAATTAAAGCCGTGCATGTCCATGACGTGGCATCTTCCCATCAAGAGACTGATGGAAGAGGCGGAAAGGGGTGATTTCAGGGTAAATACCGCGCCCCAAAGATAACGAACGGATGAAGAAAAAAGTGACGTGGCAAGTAGAAAAAAGTGGTTCTTATTTGAGGTGATAATGGGAGGAGAGGCAGTCGGCAACATGCACAAAGATGGTCTTTCTTGAGGAGTCATTTAGTTGGGAAGAGCTTATCCTGATTCTTGGATTCTTGGGTTCTGAGATTCTGAGAATCCTCGGTGTTTGGATTCTTGGATTCAAAAGATCACTTCCATTTTCTGCCCTCTCTCTGATCTATCATTGATGTAAGATCATCTAAACAAACATATCCGATTTTCTGTGTCTTTTGAAGATTATTACCTTCTCAATGTTTCCATCTTGTATTTTGGTGCTCTCTCTCTAATTTTATCTTTGCAATCCTAGAGCAAACTTTCTCAGTCTATCCTAGACTTCCCCCGAAATACAAAATCCCTCCGAATGTTTGTCTTGTGCAAAAGATACTTGTGAATGAATTACCCCCTTATCTCAGAGCTCATCTCATAGATGATCAGTGGAAAACACACCCAGTTTTCATTTCACGTTAGTTTGGAGTTATGGTTTGAGACTTTTTTGCTTTGGAGCCTGATTTTTCTTTATGTTCGAAGATGATGATTTCGATTTCTTTGTTGAGATCTTGAAGTTCTCGTTTTTGAAGTTTACTATTTGAAATCGGGGATTCAGAAGTATCAGGTTCGTAAAATCCTGAATCGAAGCTCCTGGATTGCTAATTCAAGACTCAGTATCCGAAAAACTCCCGATTTCCGATACTCTCTTTTCCATTCTCATCCTGCTCTCCACTTTTCGAAACATCTCAAACTCGAATTCTTCCAGCGAATTCCACTGTAACCGACCAACAACATCTACTCTCCCATCATGTATACATGTGGAAATCGAAAAGTGATCCCCAATATGCCGGATCTGATCCTGCGAAAGATTTTCGATCAATACGACTATCCGGTTCTGTGTAAGATGGAACGGGTGTGCAAACGATGGATGAATATTATCAGCACCAAGTTTCGGAAGGAAATTCATGAAGTTTCCATTGAGAGGGTGAGTTTGGTTTGAAGATTCAGAAACTCTCAAGTTTCAAATTTCTAAGCTCCAGAACTCTAGGAATCTGAGCCAATCTGAGAACCTATAGACTCGGAACTTTGTGCCTACCGGCCTTGAATCACATTAACCACATGTCCATTTTATGTTGGCTTATGAAAAAGGGGAAGTGTGAGAGTCGAGAAAGAGACTTTGAAAACCAGGAATTCGTCCTTATCGTCCATAAATTTCAGCTCGGTTCCATGTTTCCCCAAGCCCATCAATGCGTCCCCTTCCGTCGTCTTTCCATCTCCTGCCCCTCGGATTCTCATGACTTCCTCGCCGGCGTCTTCCGTCGATCTCGTCTCTCGTTCATGAAAATGACGACCGACTTGAACTTTCTGGCCGGAATCGATCAGATCCACGTCTCCAAAGACACTGGTCGTCGCTATTTCTCGAATGTCGAAGACCTCTGGCTTCTGATCATTCACCCAGGCGACGATGTTACTCAACGATTCCTCAACATCGAGGGCACTCTGTTCAGTGTGAGTTTGTTGGTAAACCCTTTCGAATCAACACCTCTCTCTTCCAGGAGCTCCAACAACTGACTCTTCAAGTGCACGTCGACCCTCGTTACTACAAAAATGTGGGAGAGATTGTGAAAAGTTTCATCCTTCGTTATCCGAAATCGAATGTGAATTTGGAGTTGCATGCCGAGAAATCGATGCACATTCTGAATCAGATCAGTGAATTGCCCTCTCTTCCGTTGTACAAGATCAAGCTGATTTGTACCGATTTCGATCAACCTCAACTCAGACTGGATCAGCTGTATGCGGTTATGAGAGAACAAAATATTCAAGCGAAGAATATTACAATGAGGTGGGATTCAGGTTTCTCAATGTTTCAATGAAATCTGAGATGCAAAAATTCGGTTATGGAATCAGAATCTGAAAGCGGGAATAGGTCAAAACCCGAGGTTAGGATTCAAAGCTTAGAAATTCGAAATTCAAGATCGGAGTCAAGCTTCAAAAATTTAGAACCCATAAGATCAAGGTCTACTTTTTTCAAAACTTTGAGTTCTACTACAGCTTTAGAATTCAGAATCTTGACTCAGAATACGATTCAAATTCAGAATTCCATATCAAAACCCACTATGATGACAACGGATTCCGATACCATTTATGACTCTATCTATTCTTCAATATTTCCAGAGACTGGTCTCTCTTCGCCGACGGCACCACTCCCGTCTCCTACAACCCCCTGGACACCTTCAGAATCTCTTCGTGCTCTATTGAAACCGTCGATAATCTCGTCAGAAGTCTCCAAATGACCGCTTCCCAAGCAACGCAGCCAGAAGGCGTTCCACCGGCGAAGAAGAAAAAGGTGGTGAAGAAAAAGAAGGAGACTGAAGTTGTCACTGAAGAGGGACTTGTCCCGAAGCCGAAAAAGAAGACTGTGAAGAAAGTGGTGAAGAAGAAGAAGCCAGTGCAGTTCATCAAGAAGCTGGAAGTTGCTGGACAGTGTACACTTCATGGTCTCACTTTCTTGCAGGTTAGGATTCTGAGTTTCTTAAATAGAGAACATGAGGACATTGGATTCTGGCTCATAAAGTTTTGAATTCTGAAGTTCAACTTCCGATTAAGGCTTCTGAATCATATAAACTTCCTGATGTTTTCAGCAAAAGGCACACACGGAACTGGAACGACGTCTGACCACCGTGATTCCCGGACTAGATGTAGACTGTAGCGAGATTTATTATTGCTGGTAGAATTTTTCAAGTAAAAACTTCTCCCATGATATTTGTGTATTTTGGTATTTCAGTATACCGGGTTTTTAGGTTTTTTCTGAGAGCATTCATTTGGATATTTTTGCATCATATGTTCTTCGTTGTTCGTATTCATTATTTGGAGTTCATTTATTTTGAAATAAATAGGTTATTTTTGTCTGGAATCGTCCAAAACAATTTTTAGTATGAGCACCAAAGGAGTGAGAGTATGTAGGCGAGAGTGTTAAAGTCACAACTAATTAATGGGAACTCTGAGTATCAGAAACCAATGTTCTCATCTCCCTTTCCATCCCGCGTACTCTACAACCACCGCTCTCCTTCTTTCCGATCATCACTTGATCCTTCCGTCTCCAGACAGAAGAAGGTCACTCCATCAATCATCTTCGTTTCGAAGTGTTAACAGAGACACCTTGTTTTCTGTGGTGGCGTTGACGCTTTTTATACAGTTTTTGCGCGGTTTATCTTCAAACGAGTGAGAGATAACACAGTTATTTTCTGATTTTAATGAATTCGATATCTGCTGATATGAAATGGATGGATGAGAAGGTGTTATAGGAGATTCTCCACTTCTGAGGAATCGAGAGAAAATGAGAACGGTAGTTTGAGTCCTGGCCTAGGATCCAAGCAGTCAGCAAAGTATCTCACTACAAAAATAGCGTCTAGTGTTCTACCGTACTTTGAAGGAAGAATCATGACATGCAATTCGAAAATGTCCTTTTGAAGTGCGGGCTGAGTCGTCGGATCCCAGACCAGGGCGATTACCACTTTCATGTCCCTCCTGACCGCATCTCACCTCCGCAACGGTTATTATAATAACATCCCACCCTAATTGATCCAATTATATGATGGGGAATGTTTAATGAGCAAAAGAGCAAAGTGCTCAAGAGATCGGTTTCATATTACCGTAACATTCTTGTTTATCCTGTTAATCACTAGTTACTCCCTCTATGTCATACCGTACCCATCCATTTGTGCCCCTTCTAATGGGAGACATATAGGAGTGGATTATGCAACAATGTGCACAACTCATGGGGCATCTGAAGAAGTGAGGATCCATGGAAAGTCCTACTTCAACTTTCGGATCCAACTCTCGATTTTCAATTATTTCAAAGTTCTATGATTACCTGTGCCCCTGTGCATACTCCAAGGTCACACCAAGAGCTCTCCACGGTTCTGCTCACCACTTTGTTTAGCACTTTATCGTTTCCTTCGTTACGTAATGCCCACAACAGTGTCCGATTACGCCTCTGGCACCCCTACTCGATTCGCACTATTCTGACACCAAGAGTTTACTATCGAGTGAACGAGAGGGTAATCGGGGTCACAAAAT
Organism: Caenorhabditis sp. 40 LS-2015; assembly: GCA_900536305.3. Lineage (NCBI taxonomy): Eukaryota > Metazoa > Nematoda > Chromadorea > Rhabditida > Rhabditidae > Caenorhabditis > Caenorhabditis tribulationis. The sequence continues at coordinate 30,983 of LR545216.1, read as the reverse complement.
GGGAGTGTGAGGGGGGAGACTATATGGAGATGGTCGTTAACGTTGAGGGCTTCGAAAAGTGGTTACCAATAAATCAATGTTTCTGATGTACGGATGTATCAAGCAGATCTGGACCACACTTTCTGTAGTTGACAACATTTTTTGGAAAATTGCAGTCAAGTCAGTTAGGTCTCGTTAAAAAATGGGCCTGAAAAAAGATAGTGAAACGGAATTTGAGGTTTCATTCGAGGTACGCGATATAACCGACTCGCATGTGGTTATCTTTACTAATAACATTTGAAAACTTCCGTATGTTTGTCCGTGTGTCCGGCTCTGGATCTCAGCTCCTACTGGACCGATTTTCATGAATCTTGGACCAGAAGACTGGAACTGGGGCTAACTCGATGCCCGTGTGTTTAGAATTTTTATATCTCAAAAATGGACCAAGTTACAGCTGTTCTCCCACTTTTCCAGTACTAATTTTGTTTCGGAACGACAAATGTGTCGCGCACCATTTCTCATACTCAAAATTGACCAATTTTTTTGAAATTTACACAGTTTATTCCTGAATATCTGGGGATGATGCCCGTCTATTTCGATTACCGATTCATTGAGAAATGAGGTCACGAGGACGTTAAAACTCTCATTTTTAGGCTCGATCAGTAGATTCGGTTTTGATAAGAGAGAGTGACAAGTTCACGTAAATATTTTTTCACGTTTTCGAAATTTTGAAGTTTCTCATTCAGAAAAGCGTAACGGCGGAATTTCGATAAAAATTGATTGAATTACAAAAACCAGTTACTAACAGTATGGGAGGAGTCATTCTTTCGGACACAAGAGAAAGGGCCAGAGGTCCTGAGAAAGGAGCCGAAGGCTCCGGATCTTAGTAGGAAGGGCCGGAGGCCCTGACAGAGGAGCCGCAGGCTTCAGGTCTTAGTTGGAAGGGACGGAGGCCCTGACAGAGGAGCCGCAGGCTTCAGGTCTTAGTTGGAAGGGCCGGAGGCCCTGACAGAGGAGCCGCAGGCTCCGGATCTTAATTGGAAGGGCCGCAGGCCCTGAGTGAGAAAGGAGCCGAAGGCTCCAGGACGGGGACTCAAGCGAAGGCCAGGAGGTGGAGCCCCGCGTCAGCGGGGCGTAAACCGACTGGTAATGAAAAGTTGAAAACTACAAAAAAGTTCTAGAGATGTTTAATGCGACCACAAACTTTCTGAAAAGTCGAATAGTTGCGGATCACTTTTTCATGTGCTCCAAGGAGACAATTTTCCACAGAAAGCGGGCATTTTAGCTGCATTCTTAGTTTGTCAACTGCTGACTATAACCTAAATAAGATGAATGTTCCTTTTTAGTACTTTTTGCACTTTGGAATAGCGAATTTTCGTTTTTTTTTTAGATTGCCAAAGGATGACAAACGAATTTTACAATCCTGCCATTTTCTGATAGATCTTTGAGAACTTCAAAAGGTATTTTCTAACTCCTAGGTGTTCTCAAATATCATCGTAGATTTTTCTTCTGAAGTAAACTTTTCCCAAATCCTTCCTCTCCACCGCAGCAAGCTCTTCTTCTCCCCAGGAGACCCAAGTTTATTTGCCACCACGTTATCGCTCACAGTTACGTAATGGTTATCCAACGACAGTGTCTGATTGCCCTCCTAACTCCTATCGATGTGTTTGTATATATGCGAATTGAGTAACTCGATATCCACGTGTCAACTGACCTTCTGATTCCGGGGAGAAGGTGGAGATTATCTCCTTTTCGCATATCCGTTTACGGTAGAATCAGTAGGAGGTGTTATTTGTTCACGGGTGGCAGATTTGGAGCATCAGAGTTGGTTCTTGGGAAGAGCACATTAGTAGGCTTGAGGGCATGAAAAAGTGATTCACAGCAGTCCGATTCCGGTGAAAGTTGATGGATGAAGCAACTTCAGATGTTCATTTTTTGGCGTTGATAGTTTTTTCTGAAATTTTCAATCTAGCCAGTTGAATTATTGTAGTTTTGTGACTGCTATTATTGAAATGTCATATCTGATCTGATCTTATCAATGTGAGTACTCAATTATCCATGTCCAAATTGTTGTTGTTGTTCCACCTCCTCTTCCGTCACTATTACCGCCTACGTATACATGCACACATATCCAGATACAAATCTTGAGAAAACTGACGAGGTGTGAGCCAGAATGATGATGTTATCTGGGTGCACGCATGAGAACCAGAAGACTATTTCCGACGGAGAAACAATAGAATACAAGTTTCCGGTTTTGATTATGACTCAGAAAATATAGTGGTGAGGGGGTGTCCAGCAATTGTTCTTTTTACGGAAGCCAAATTTATTACAACTTTTTCATTATGAAGAAAAGGTAGTGTTGCCGATAAGCTACATTTCAATCAAAGTTTTACGCGGGCTTTGTTGCACTGGTAGATCAAAACTGAAAGTTTGAAGTTAGAGCTTGTTTTGATCTACGAATGTTGAAGATGATCCTTACTCGTGGAACGCTAACACAAGGGGAATTTGAAAATCTGAAAACTTCAGACCACTGGGATTTGAGAACTTCAGAAAATTCGAGTTCCAATGTTCCCGATCCTTTACCGTAACCCTCTGTACATAACCAAACACTTCCCCATCTCCTTCCTCTTCTATTCTTGCCAAAACCGACACTTCTCCCTCCACACCTCTTATGTCCTCCGAAGCTCCGCCCACTTCTGACCACTCGACTGGGCGGAGCTTCCGAGCTTTGTTCCAGAAGAACACTACTCAGTTTCTCTTCTCTCTTCCCTAAAATGTCACTAGTTTTATCAGATCTTTCATTATTTATTCAAAATAATGGAGTCAAAGATGTCGTTGTCGATGACCCACACGCGGAGCTGGAAGAGCAAAAGTTGTGGAAAGAGTTTTCGGATAATGGAACCGAAATGGTGATTACGAAGAAAGGAAGGTTTGTGGTTTTTGTTTTCTCGGGGATTATGAGATTTCAATGCTCTGAGTAGTTTAGAACTTCACCTTCCTCCAGATCTTCATAATTTTTTAGCCTGAGATTCAGAGATTTTAAAACTGAGATGATCCTATATTTCGGAAGTTTTGAAATCTAAAGAACTCGGATCCTGAAAACCTCGAAAACTAGCAAAAAATGTTTCCTGAGTTTTGAATTTCGAGATCCAGAAGTTCTTGAATCATGGTATTCCCCAGTTCTTCTAGGTTCTGAGATTCCAAGGTTCCGAATTTCCGTGAGATCCAGAGAGTTCGGAGCCTTAAGATTATGATTTCAAGACTCCCAAATCTTCAAAGTTTTTCCAGAAGAATGTTCCCCGTAATTCGAACAAAGCTCATCGGTCTAGACAAGCGCAGCAAATACATCGTGATGGTCGAAATGGTCCCATCCGATCGGTTTCGTTACAAATTCACAAACGGCACTTGGAAAATTGCCGGAAAAGGAGACCTCCAGCCGATGAGACCTCCAATCGTACATCCAGACTCACCAGCGTACGGAGAGCATTGGATGAAGAGTGGAGCAACATTCAAGTCACTGAAGCTGTCAAATGATCCGATGAATACGGAGGGACATGTGAGTTCTCACGGTGGCTGATGCATGTTTTCACACGAGTAGGACTAGGTCATGGGGGTTTTTCATGTTTTGATTGGTTGTCCTAAATTCTATGGAAGCATTGAAGTAACATAAACGGAATCTTTGAGTTCCCGAACCTCACAACTTTCGAAATTTTCGCACCAGGTATCTCTAACTTTTCTTCATGATTAGTGAGAATCACAGTAAACGATTCCGGAGGAATTTCACTTTTTCAAAGTTCAACAGTTTCCTAGAATCCAAAAACGCTATTTTCAGCGTTTAGGACAACCCATGAACTCGAACAGTCAACAAAACCCAACTCTTCTTATTACTTTCTTTTCAGATCTTCCTCAACTCGATGCATCGCTACTTCCCTCGATTTCATATTGTCCGATGTGATTGTTACGACAAGGCAATAATCTCCACATTCAAGTCATTCGTTTTCAAACACACCGACTTCATTGCAGTCACTGCTTATCAAAATCAAGAGGTTGGCCAACTTTTCGATTTTAGAGAATCTCATGAACCAGCATGAATAAGTTGTGCTTGAGTTGTGACAGATTCTAAAATTCCAGTTGGCCGTATTTCTTGAAATGAGCAAGGCATTTTCAAGACATATAAATCCAAACAGCCCCGAAAATATGAACATTTCTAGATGTGTGTTAAGACTTAAAATACGTTAGCAAGTATTTCAATTAATCATTCCAGGTCACCGCCAAAAAGATAGCCAACAACCCATTCGCCAAAGGGTTCCGTAAAGACAATGAGAAGGGGAACCGAAGGAGCAGATCTCTCAAAACTCAAGATACCATATCGACTTCTGAAGACGAGGAAACGGTCTCCAACTCTCCAATTGTTCCGTCCTCTCCAAACCTCCAAATGTTTGCTCAGTGGCAAATGGCTATGATCAACTCCTTTGGAGCTTCAATTTTCCCACCCACATCTACACTTCCAAAAATTGAAAACCTCAAAATCGAAGACGCTCCGGTAATGAAGAAATCTGGATTTGGAGTCATGGATTTATTGGGATCGTGAACAATATGACAACTTCTTATTCTTCAAAACGGGATGTGACTTCGACTCTCTGATGAACTCTTTTGTGATTTTCTGCTTTTAAAAAATTTTGTTCTGTTCAATGAATCATCTCTTTTTAAAGGTTTCACACCATTATTTGACACCATCATAGTTGAGGAACAGCACAAAAAGAAAAAAGAGTCCATTTGAAAACCATTCATTCTCATCTCAATTGATTGCACTTTATAGAATAAAAAATCAAGTCCAACTCCAACTCAAGTTGTGCTGCGGATTCTCAACACAAACGCAATAAGTCCGAAAATCTTCCAGAAAATCAGAATTCCCCCGACAGCCACGAAATCGATCCAAAAGTGGTCCACATCGAAATCCTGATCTTTAATCAATTTCAGTCCTGTTGAGCACTCTATGTCAAACATTGGGTTCAGTTTTCCACACCCTGAAAATAGTGACTTTTTAAAGTTATTCGAACTTTGAAACCGACCATCGATGGGACCGTGATCCTTGAAGAAAGCAATCATAATTGCTTCAAATGCATAATGATACCAGGAGACATAGCTGAGGGGTTTATAACAGAGTGGAACTGATTCAACAGTGATCAAGAATCCACCAAAGACCATGACAGGGACGGAAATCAAGGGGGCCACTGTCAGAGATATGGTCACATTTCCACAGAGGGAGACGACGGCGTGAGCTGGAAGAGTTTTCGAGAATGGAGCACAGTAGGTGAGGCAAACTCACAAAGCGAGGTGATGATCATAGACATGGCAATACACATCGTGAGAAAAGTTGAAATTCCGACCATAGTCACTGGAAGGCCCGTCATGAAATAGATAATAGAGAAGAAGATGATTGGGTAGATCAAATGGAGAATCGACTGAAAAATTATAGAAATTCTTCGAGATTCAAGTAACTGTTTTACATCAGTTAGAGACCTAGCCATGAAATATGCGCTTGGCGAGTACATATTCGACTGATACTCTCTTAAGACGACTGGAAAGTCTTCCCAGAAAGACTGAAAGAAATATTTGTTTAAAAAAAAGTTTGAATTGAAACGAAGTTCCCTTACAATCAAACTTGGCATCATGTAGAGAATGTTGTTCATTTGAAGGGTTGCAAAAATGACACCCCGGATTCCGAGTAGATTATCACGATGAATGGGCATACGGAGGTAGACCATCCCGAGGAACCAGGAGACCAACTGGAAAATTAATGGAAATTATCAGTAGGACACCATTGCTGAATCCTACCACTGTCAAAATGAGCCTCGCCAGAATGTACTTTTTCCTTCGACTAATCTGAACGAGACCTCTTCCAGTCAGCGCGAAAAACTGGAAGCACCAACTGCGATGAATCTTCTTCTTCAACTTTTCATCCTTTGACTTTTTGTATCTCACCGACTCCGAATGCGTCAGACGATCTTTGGAGAGTTGGGTTTGTAGAACTTTCTGGAATCCAATACCTCTATTTTCTAAATTCATAAAAGTCCTACCTGCATCCGTGCCTCATAATCTTTCTGCTTCTCACCGACACTTCTCGACAAGACTCGAATAAAGTGATCACTAACACTGGCATGCTCTGGAACCGGGGAGCCAAGTCTGGAATTCAACTTCTTCACAATTGAGAACTCTGGAAAAAAAAACTCACTTGACCAAAAACTCCTCTACGTTCTTCGTTCTCCCCTCGAAAGCCACTTTTCCCTGACACAAAACCACCAATCTATCGGCCATCTGATAGACCCATGTACTGGGCTGATGAATTGTGCAAACCACGATTTTGCCCTCTTTGGCGAGCTCTTTCAGGCATTTCATCACTTGGTGAGACATGAAAGAGTCGAGGCCAGAAGTGGGCTCGTCACAGAATAGGACAGGGGGATCGGTGAGGATCTGAATTGGAACTTTTGAGGGGCTCTTTAAAATGGCTTCCAGTCATTCAGTTTTTCTAAACAATTTAGAGTGAAATGAGAAACTTCAGAACTTCACTTTTGTAGTTGACAACTTTATATGATAAGTAAATCTGTCAGGTACAAAGCTTCGGCGTAGAGCGATTTTCACGAATAGTTGTCAACTAGAAAAATGCAGATCTAGAATTGCTCCATAGTTCCAGAAAATGTCAGAAACATTTTCGTCAGAGCAGATCTGCAATTGCAAAATTAAACCGTACTACTAACCTCACAAGCAATAGTCAGTCTCTTCTTCTCCCCTCTCGATATCCCTTTCTCTTTCAGCGACCCAATCCGTGTATGTTCACAATTCTTCAATCCAAATGTAACGAGCATACTCTCCACCAATCTTGCTCTTTTCGACTTGCTCAACCTATCAGGACTCCTCATCTTGACTGCGAAATGAAGCACTTCTGAAACTGTCTGACTCGCCATGAAGACGTCCTCTTGTTGAACATAGGCGCTGAGTTGCTTCATTTCTGGCGGTGCCATTGGGCGGCTGAAATTTAGAATTCGGAGTTCGGAAGAATTCCAAAGGCTAACCCATTCAACAGAACTTCTCCATTTGTCTTCAAACTTCCTTTATTCCTCCCTGTCAACACATTCAAAAGGGTAGTTTTTCCAGCTCCAGATGAACCCATAATGAACGTCAACTCTCCACCAAATGCGTGTCCACTGACTGAAATTTCAAAGTTTTCAAATTTCAAAATTATTTTTCAGAAGAAATCCCGCTAACTCTCACCATCATCCAAGATGATCCTTTCCACTTTCTTTTTCTTCATCTCCTCTACAGTAATCCCTTTCCATCTCAGCACTCGATCGCTTCTTCGCCTCCTCACACCTTCTGAATCTTCCTTCTTTTTCACGTCTTCAAGAGCTTTGAAGTCTTCAGCAAACGTCATCTGAGTCGGATCGACTCTGAATCGACTCCCGGACTCTTCCAAATCATCCTCCACTATTTGAGCATTCACGTTGTCATCCGGGACGTAGGGCTTTAACAGGGGCTCTTTTGAGAGCTCAATGGGCTCTGTTTCCTCTTGAGTTTTGTCAGATTTGTAGTCTTCGCTGAGGGGTTGAGTTTTTTGCTGAATGTTTACAGGTTTGCGGAATTTCCGAATTTCAAAATATTCCACAATTCCGGAATTTTAGAGTCTCGAAATTTTCCGACTTTCAAATTTTCATAACTTCAGAATCTCGAAATATTACGAACTTCAAATTTCCGGAATGTTGGATGTTCGGAAAATTACGAATTTTCAGTTTTTCGGATACTGGGAATATTTCAGAACCCTGGAATTCGGAAGTTCCATTTTCGGAAAATTGATGTACTGTACTTTTCGTTGCAAAATTCTTTTCAGCATTTTGGTTTCGACGGCTCTGCGAAAGTGTGGAAATTTTTCGGAAGACGGAAACGGAAATTCCGCTCATCATTGGCAACAGTACCTCTTGTGGATCTGTCAGCGCATCGTCAGGAGTCAGAATATCATTGCTCATTTTCTGTCAGCTCGAGAAGTGAGCTGTCAAGCCTTCGCAGGAGCCCTGAGAGAGAGCTTCCACGTAGCATAATTTTCACGTGATTTCACGTCTTGAAAAACTTCAAACTCGAAAGGGATCCCGTTTCCAGCTGCAATATAGCCCATACTTATTGTAAACTTCCAATTCATCCGGTACAAAAATCGAAAAGTGAAGGAGGGCTTGAGGATTGACTAGCATTCAAAAACGTCACCAATAAATAATAATGTACAATAGAAAAGGCACAACCAGAGAACCACGGGTAGAAGCGAATATAGAATCAGTCGGGAGTTATGAGATTGTAAGAATAGTAGATGGGGGATAGATGGCTATGAAAAATTACTGAGCATTAACATTATTTGACATCTTTTCGCTCGTAGAACAGAAGATACGCGCCCTGCTTGTCGACTTCTTCTTCAGATACTTCCTGGAAATTTCGGATAGTTTTGAGGGTATCAGAATCCTGACTTACTCTAACAGAACAATCATTCAGCAACAACCATTTATCTTCATTACTTTTCGCATAGGCGATGAAATGACCACACGACAGCTGACCGTAGTGATTCTGAAAATATTCGTGAGCACTTCTGAATCCACAGCTTTTGCGAAACTCACAGCCAGTGCAATACATTCATAAGTGTTTCCATCGGGTTTATCCACAAACGGAGCCGGATCGAAATGCTTCAGCGGGAAGTTGACTGTCCGTTTGCACTTCCCCATTCGGCCTTGCTCACGGAGGAACTCGAAACGTTTCAGGTGGATTATCTGGAAATTTTCATGTATGGAAAGCTCTCGTTTTAACTAGGGAACGTTATGATAATTGAATATGTGATGAGTATCATTGGAAAGATACGGTGTTTTTTCTTTTTAATTTTTCTAAATCTACTGAAGGTCAACTTCAGTTTTTTTCAACTGTAAACATACATTTTAAGACCTTCTCTTTCTAATGGTAACCATCACATTCCATAGAAAAAACTCGCTTACCAGATACTTGGGCAGTTTCCAAATGGTCATCACTTTATCTCTCATCGTCTTCTTCTCACAATGATCACATTGAATCGCGGCATCGAGTGTTTCTGGACACGAGAACTTCTCGATACAGTGTTCCAGAGAGCTCGGTGCAAAGTGTCTTGACCACGTTTCAGCGACAGATGGATCATCTTCGCATGCTTGTTCTTGTGAGTGATTGTATCGAAGGTACAGAGCAATGGGCAGCCAGTCAACAGCGATTGGGCAGTTGGCAGGGATGAACACCTTATTGTCATCAGGTCTAATTGGACATCCTCTACAGAATTGAAGAGCTGGACACTGTCCACACCATTCGTAGTTCTGATCCACCAGACACAGTGTGAATGGAAATCCAGCCGTATCATCTTCACTCGGATCATGAGCTCGGCTTGAAAAAGAGTTGACAGAATGCTCCATGAATCGATGCATCTGATACATGACATCTTGGTAGAGCTGATTTCCAGTCACCGTCTCGTCTAGGCCGACAATCAACGGGAGACCAAATCGAGAGACAATGAAACCAGCGGTGGAGCCGAGGAAATGGGGTTCATGATTGTACTGTAACTTTCGATGCATCGCCACTCTCCACTGATTCTCTCCTGTACTTTCCGGCAGTTCGAGAGCATATAATCGGGCACCAGATGGGAAGGAGCTTAGCGGAAGTTCATCTCTTAAATTGGAACTTCTTTTGTTGGGAGACCGACTCATCAGTGTTCCTTTACTCGACATGCATTGGATTGTAATCTGAGATATTGGGATGCCACTGGAGGCTGATACTACTTCTTGAAGATGTCCAATTTTTGAGTCACGAGATAGTCGGAAGCCGTAACGACGCGGGATTCTTCCATCTCGATGAACAACTAAAAAAAAACGACTTGATTCTATAGCTCCATAGTTGGAAACAGATAACTAGGCTCGAAATTAGTTTTTCAGAAAATTCAAATGTAGATCTCAGGTTGAAAGCCAAGCTATCATTTTACCTATAACTTGGTACAAGTCAACATCTTCGAACCCAATAGGCAGAGAGAGTGAAGTGAACGGTTCGAAGACGCTGGAACTGGACTGGCACGTTCTACAGACTAGTCGAGAGCGGAGTTGTCCGGTGAAGAGTTGTGTGACAAGCGAGTCATTTTGCTTCTCGTATTCTGTCCAGGATCTGTCCGCTTTCTCTTCATCCGTCTCTTCTTGAGGCTTCTCTTCTTCTTTTTTGGGTTGTAGTGATGAAGGATGACTGGTCTTGTTAGCTTCATACATCGATGTGTGAAGTTGATCCAGAAGAAAAGCGACGAATTCTTGACAATCGTGTTGTTCGCTGCACTCGAACATGTCGGAGTTCATTCGGATGGCATCCTGAATTTCTTTCATTTGATTTTTTGAAACTTGGATTTCAAACCTACATTAAAATCATTCGGCGCAATATTCTTCTTTTTCGCCGCCCACATCTCACTCAACAACTTGGCATACTCTATCGTTGTCTCCACAGCATCTCTTCTTCGAGTGTTCGCTCTTTTGATCTCCTCCAAGTGCTCATCTTCCAACAAGTACTGTGTCAACGGGGACACTCTTGCGAGACACTGGATTCCGGCGTTTCGGTAGCAGAAATTGCCATAGTTCACAAGACCCACTGCTCCCGGGCGACCTGTATCATCGTCTTTTTGGGGTTGTAGACAGACACTGAATAAAAGACTGTACCTGACAATTGAGAGTTTGAGGATGATAAAGTGGATGCTGCAGTGATCTGTTTCCCAGATAAGGACGCTCTCAGCTCCTCAGGCCACACTCCCGTTCCTCGCTCTCTCACTTCCAGCAACAACTTCATCTTGTTAACCTTCTTCGTTTTCCCTAGTGCAGTATACAATTGATGCAGATTCTGATTACCATCATCCAGTAGCACATTTCCCTCCTCATTCTCTTTCACAACTTGCCACAGTCTCGCGTCTCCCTCATTCAGCCGAAGTTCTGTTTTACACAAAGTGAGCAGCTCGTCGACGGTCATGCTTCGAGACACTTGTGCACATGCCCATGGTGTCAATGAGCGTGGTGTTGTTTCTGTTCCATCGTGACTCTTTTTTCGATCATGACCAAGAAGGAGGATCTCTAGAGGATAAAGCTCGAGAGAAGGCTTATTATCCTCGAAGAACTCTCCATCCAAAAACTTTCGAGTAAATTGCGAATCCACTGTCAACGCACATCCATGCCAACGGAGCCAGGCTCTCCAGAGAGGCACAGGCACACGGATATAGTCGGCAGGTGGCAAATCGGGTTTCAGTCGAGCTGACTCAGCTGAGATGCATGCAACCTGTAGTAACTTTCTGGGCATTAGAATAGCATTCTTTGATTTGAACTCACTCTACTCGTCCAGCTGTCTTCTCTGTTCCCCTTGATTCCAGAGTTATCAATAGGATTCGGGTTCTTATCAGCTTCCAATAAGGTTCGATACTCCGAGTGCCATCCAGACGCGACAATGTTCCACTCTTTCAGTGGCAGCTGAGATGCTCGACTTTCAAACTCCTTCACAATTTGCATCTCCATTTTTCTGGTTTCTGGTCTCAATCCCAGACAAATATGTCCGATTTGTAAAGCCATCGAGTAGTACTCAGCGATAAACTTCTCATTCTCCTGCGCCCATATTCCAAAGTCCACCAGTGCCGCTTTACCGTTCGATGATTTTGTGACAGTTTGAAGTTCAATGGGCACTCCCAAATCTTTGTACATGCTTGCAAGCTCTTCATCTGATAGTAGTTTGTCGCAATCCACATCCCATATTCTAGCGAGTTCTGCAACATTTTTAGATTGGATGTTTTTTCCCAGAAATTTATACTAACGAGATATCCTCCCGGGGTGTGGCCCTCTGCAAAGTGCGGAAAGTGTACAAACGATCTCTCTAAAATCGATTTGTCCATCTCTATTCTCATCGAAAACCGCGAACAATCTTTCAGCGTAGCTATCCGGGAAGCATCCACCCAGTGCTTGCTTCCATTTCTCCTCGTTCAATTTGCAAACCGCTCTGTCACTGATAGTGGCGAATACTTTTTCCAGCTCTATCACTTCCTTCACAGACACTGAAAGCTTTTTCATTTTACGAACAAATTTCCGATTAACACTTACAATGTGTCACATAGGACATGACCTCGTAAAACGAAATGTAAGAGTCATTGAGTGGAATCGTCAATTTTGGCGGGCTCAATCCCCACGACGCGAATTCGTGATATTCTTCGATGAATCTGGATTGTACTTCTTCTACTCTGCATAATCCGACTAGCGAGGAGATTAGATTATCGAAGGAGATTGTTTCGGTGCCATGCGACGAGAAACTGAATAGAAGGCGTCGTTGTTCTTCTGGAATTTGTGCTCCTCCGAGGACATGGTAACAAAATTCCTGAATTAAATCAGTTTGGAATTTCGAGTGGAAACTTTCTCGCTTAAAGTCTCGAGCTTACATCGTAATTGAGACTTCCATTCTTGAATCTTTGAAACGCCTGTCTTATCCGTCGATACTCCTCGTCGGAAACTAAAATAAATTACCCATAATTATTTTCATTACATTATTTTTAAGCTCACTATATGTCCTAGCGTCTTCTGCACTGATAATCGGAGCTATTGCATTCGACCTTCCTGTCAGCAGTGTGTTTCCCATTTGTCATTTCAGTGGGGGTCTGAATAAGAAATCAATATGTTCCGGATTCGTAACAAGTTTGAGGCACTGTTCCGTACATAAAAGCCAGGGAAAAGGCCACGAAACGAGCTGTCCAAAGTCGGCTGCGCAGCGAGAGAGTGTGCGAAACGGAGAGACGCAGAGAAATGAGGCATGATGCAGCTAGTGCGCTCTGCGGTTAAGTTTTCGATTCCCTCGTTTTTTCGTTTCGAATTCGAATTTTTTTCGTCCCAGATGACCTTTTTTTCAGGGTTCGCTCGCAATCTTCTGCATTTTTCTCGATTTTTCGGAGCGAAAAATACCCGTTTACGATTTTCGTTACATTTTTTATCTATTTGCATGGATTTGGGCCTCTAAAACTGCCTCGTTTTCTGTTCATATCTGAGAAACGAATTTCTTCGCAGTCAGCAATTTTTTCCCTGTCACGTGCTGCTTTTTCGAAAATTATCGTTGACTCATGTATAAATAACACCGCAATCCCAGTTTTTTTTCAGTCAAATGTTCGGTCAGAACAAATCATTTGGCTCGTCAAGCTTCGGAGCGAGCTCCGGGAGTGGTTTATTCGGACAGAATAATCAGAATAAGGGGCTGTTCGGTCAGCCGGCGAACCAGACCACGAATACCAACAGTCTGTTCGGCAGCGCACAGAAGCCGGCCGGCTCACTGTTCGGAAACAATGCAAACACCGGTAGCAATCTTTTCGGTAAGAAGAAGGAGAGTTTCTCAAATTATGACTTCTTTTTCAGGGTCTCCACAAACGCAAAACACTTCGAGTTCGTTGTTCGGAAGTAACCAGAATACGAATGCGAATCGTTCGTTATTCGGAGGCGCTTCGACGACACAAGCACAAACCGGTGGGTCGATTTTCGGCAGCAGCAACACCACCGGAAACGCCGGAACGTCAAGTTTGTTCGGTTCGAATGCCAACACATCGTCTGGTGGAGGACTTTTCGGAGGTAAGTCTTTTCACTGTGAATAAGTCGCAATAACTCACTTTAGCTTCAGGATCGACCGTCACTGGAACCACTGTCAAGTTCGACCCACCAATTAACTCGGATACGATGATGAGGAATGGTACAGCGACAACGATTTCCACAAAGCACATGTGCATTTCGGCGATGAACAAGTATTCGGACAAGTGTATGGAAGAGTTGCGTGTGGAAGACTACATGGCGAATCGAAAGACGCCGACTGCTGGAGCCACGACCACTGGTGGAGGTCTGTTCGGAAGCTCCAATACCACCACAAATCAGGCGGGTAGCAGCTTGTTCGGAAACAACAATCAGCAAAAAACCGGATTGTTCGGATCATCAACCTCGACCTCGTCTCCTTTCGGTGCCAACAACAACACAACCACCACTGGATCCTCACTATTCGGAAACTCAACCAACACTGCCACGGCTGGAAGCTCGTTGTTTGGAAACAAACCGGCTGGATCTTCACTTTTCGGAAACAACAATGCAGGTAATTTAATAAAGGCACAGTTATTCTGATTAAAAAATTAGCCACTACAGGAGGATCGACATTTGGCCAGACAACCGGCTCGTCTCTTTTCGGAAACAATCAGCAACAGAATACGTCGGGATCTCTGTTCGGACAACCTCAGCAGCAACAGCAGCCAGTCGGTGGCTCGTTGTTTGGAAACAACAACGCTACAACTGGATCCAGTTTGTTTGGCAACAACAACACTCAGCAGCAACAGTCGTCTGGATTCAACTTTGGTGGTGGTGCTACGGTAAGATAATCGAATCACTTCTCATTATCAATTTCTTTCAGCAGACGAACAACGCGTTCGGTCAACCTGCCGCTTCTACTGCCGGAGGAAGTCTGTTTAATACATCAACGAATGCTGGTGGTTCGCTATTCGGATCAAAGCCTGCGACAAGTACTAGTTTCAACTTTGGAAGCACTCAACCGACAACCACCAACGCCTTCGGCTCCACGAACACTACTGGCGGAGGATTGTTCGGAAGCAATGCTGCCAAACCAAGTCTTTTCGGAACCACGAATGCTGGAACGACTGGTGGCGGTCTTTTCGGTTCACAACCACAAGCCACGACTGGTGGACTCTTCGGGTCGAACAATCAAGCTACACAGCCGCTGAACACCGGATTCGGAAATGTGGCTCAGCCACAAGTCGTGGTGCAACCGCAAGTGGCCCCGATTCCTGTCATCGGAGTCACCGCCGACGTTCTCCAGATGCAGGCGAACATGAAGTCTCTGCAGTCGCAGTTGACATATGCTCCATATGGAGATTCTTCGCTTCTCAAGTATCACAATAGTGAGGCAGGAGCGAAAGACATGATGAGTGTTCAACAACGTCAACTCAGGCTATTGGCTGCCAAGAAGGGCTCTCTATCGTCTCCCGGTCAGGAGTCATCGTTCATTGTGCCACCAATCAGTAAAGTGATGAGCGATCTCTCGCCAGCTTTGTCCAGAACTTCTGAAGTCACGAAGGATCTCAACTACACTTCAAAGGAAGCACCACCGTCTCTCGGAAGAGGACTGCGAAACAGTACTTTCAATCCGAACATGTCAATGACCAGCCAAGGTGTTCATGAGTCCAGTGCTGTCAACAGGTATGATCTCCAAACGTTACAGTATCTAATGATATAAATTGCAGAACCATCGACTCGACGCTTGATGCATCACTCAATGGTACTGGCAACCGTCTGGGGATGAGAGGATCCACCCGAAAGTCAAACCTCAAACAGTTGGATCTCTCAATGTTGACCGATACGTCTCGAAATGGATCTATCGGACGAGATTCGCGTGTTGCTGATCCTGACGCGCTGCCAAGAATCAGCGATTCGGAGAGACGAAGTGACATTGTCGCATCAACTCCATCAGTGGATCCGGTGCAAGCGGTGATTCAGCGTCATCAGGATAGAAACAGAGACCCACCATCGCTGAATTTGGACACGACGTGTGATGAGCACAACGGACTTGAGCCGGTATCAGCGGCTAGTTCTGCCACCTCGGTTGCTTCTACTCCGTCCGAAGAGACTCCAGCCGATAACACTGCTGCTGGAGTGAAGCTCAGCAAGCCCGACTACTTCTCACTTCCAACCATCAACGAGATGAAGACCATGGTTAAAAATGGCCGAGTGGTCCTTGAGGATGGATTAACCATCGGAAGATCCTCGTACGGAAGTGTCTTCTGGCCTGGCAAACTGGAGCTCAAGGATATCATTCTGGACGAGGTTGTCATCTTCCGCCATAGAGAAGTCACCGTCTATCCCAACGAGGAGCAGAAGCCGGAAGATGGACATGAGCTGAATCGACCGGCCGAAGTGACACTCGAAAGAATATGGTATACTGACAAGAAGACCAAGAAGGAGGTGCGCGATGTTGTCAAGCTCGCAGAAGTCGGATGGAGAGAGCACCTCGAAAGACAAACGATTCGAATGGGCGCCTCGTTCAAGGACTACCGTGCTGAAACTGGAAGCTGGGTGTTCCGAGTGGAACACTTCAGCAAGTATGGATTGGCTGACGATGACGACGAGCCAATGGAAGTCGCCCCGCCACAACAAGGACAACAAGCATCGGCTCCTCTTCAAGCGGTAAGGTTCCATGCTGCTTTCTCTTCATTATTGCCTTCTTTCAGCTCGATATGAACACATCCGCAATCGACGTCAACAACCAAGTTCAGCGAAAGAAGATCCATCAATCAACTCATCAACAAGAGGTCCGTTTTTGAATGATCAACTCTAATCTCGTCGTATCGTTTTTGTAACTTTTTTCTTGCTGTGTTTTTCACTTCAATTGTTCTTTATCATTTCACATTACTGACTGCTTGCCAATACCATCAAAGGGCAAGCTGATTATCACTTTTGTCTACAGTTTTACGCAATAAACTTGTTTCTCAGAAGCCTCAAAATGGTATTGGTGAACAGACAAGTGAAATCATCGGTTTATTGGGTATCAACTTGTTCCGTGATTTCAGAGTCCTATCGAGCGGTCTTCAGCAGCTCCACATGTCAGACCATCCAGCCGCAAGAGCCTCGGGGGTCTTGGAGGCACGAGAATGAACATCAGCCACGAGGAGAACTTGTCCAACATGACCGTTGAGTTTGAAGAAGAAGACGAAGCGCCGATTCTCGAGGAAGGTCAACAGCCTGAAAAGAAGCCGAAACTGGAGTTGCTCAATGATCTGGAGTACGAGAGTAGCCGATTCATTCGCAACATGCAAGAGCTGAAAGTGATGCCGAAACCCAGAGAGCCAGCACATCAATTCCATGGCGGAGGTCATGCTACAAAAATGATTGGCTACGGAAAGAGCAAACTGATCGATTTGGCTGCAGTCAAAGGAAGAAGCTCACAAGTCGGATGGAGCGAGACAGGATGTCTCGTATGGTCATGCCAGCCGACACACAACGAGATTCTATTCGGAACACTGGATAGAACATCAGATGTCAATGAGAGCACTCTCGTCGCCATGCTCGATGTGAATGTGTCCCAAGCGGAGACGAAACGGAAGGGGCCATCAACCCAATCAGAATCCGGGGCGTCATCTCTCACGTCTAGCTTCGCCACCTATACCAACACCTTCACTCAAATGTTCCATCAATACATAGAGATTGCTCAGTCTGGAGGCTACGATGGACATGCTTCTGTATGGAAACTGTTACTTGCACTTTTCCCAGCCGAACGTCAAGAGGGATGGTCATTCGAGCGAGGAGAGCTAATCTCAGAGTGGCTCAAAAACGAGGCGATCAATAGTGCTCCGGAGAGCCGAGGAGCGAGTCGTGATGCTCCGTCGACTGCTGTTTGGAATGAGCTTTGTGTTGGAGACACCGATAAGGCTTTCCACGTGGCAATCAGCACGAATCAACCTCAACTCGCTTCAATTCTTCAGTCGTCCGTTGTGTGTCCAGAGGCCACTGTTCACTGTTTCAAGGCGCAAATCGAGAATTGGAAGAAATGCGAAGTCCTTCACTTGATTCCAAAATCCACGCTGAAGTGTTATGTTCTGATGTCCGGAGAGTCATACTACGAATGGACTCATGAAGGACAGAAGCACTCAGTCAACTGCTTGGAAGGACTTACCTGGATGCAAGCTCTCGGTCTTCATGTCTGGTACTTGCGAAAATGGACAGGACTCGAGGAAGCATATGATGCTTATCAGAAGGATGTGAATGCTGGCCGTGCCGCTTCGAACCGTGGCGACTTGCACGGAGAACTGATCAAGCTGGCTTGCGAATCACAACACTCGGTGGAAGTGGTCCTGGATTGTGCAGCCGGAGAGAGCCCACACGATCACTTTCTTCAATGGCACATCTGGAGTGTACTGTTCGCGGTTGGATTCAGAACCATGTCGAAGGTGGCTGAGACACGGCTTCATAGAAGTTACTCTGCACAGTTGGAGGCCAATCAGTTGAACAAGTACGCCTTGTTCGTTCTACAACACATCGACGACGATGAAGAGTGAGTTTAGATTCGACACCTGACATCTAAGAACCAATTATTATTTTCAGAAGGTCAACAGCCGTCCGATCACTCCTGGACCGTATAGCCCGTTTTGCTGAGAGCAACCCATTCGAAGGAATCTCCGAGAACTTCGACATTCCCACCGAATGGATTGCAGACGCTCAATTCTCCATCGCCAAAGCCGACGACGACGCCACTCAACTTTTTGAGTTGGCCATCGCCGCGAAGAACTATCTGGAAATGCGACGATTGTTCGTGGATGAAATCGCGCCGACGGCAGTGGTGGCCGGCGACAACGAGGCTCTCAAAACGGCGTGTCAGCTGATTCAACCATTCGAGAGCCAGATTCCCGAATGGGGAGCCACCGGAATGGTGTACATGGACTACTGTCGATTGGTGGAGTTGGTGGAGAATGATGTGGAGGAGGAACAGATGCAAGAGACACTGGAGAACCTCGAGATTCGACTCCACGCTCCTTCGTTCAGCAAGAATACTATCCAAAAGTGAGTGAATCATTGGGAACAACCCCGAAGGTAATCATCACAATTTCAGACTATCCCTACAAACCATCGGACGCCATCTGTTCGAATACCGTGCCGACAAGAACACACTGCCAGAATGGTCCAAACTTCTCGGCCACCGTCAACTGTTCAAAATCTTCCGTGATCGCTCATCGTGGGGAGTCGAGCGATTCACTATCGAGTTCGATTAAATATTCTTCTCCACATGATAACCATTTTCTTTTGAATTTCATTTCATTTTTTATTCCTTCTAATTCTAATTTTATTCACAATTTGTTGCTCTCTTGTCTTCCTCTCATCATCATCAACGATTCCCGCCGATTTGTCTTTTTTCTGTCCCTATTTATGATATTTATATGAACCTTTTAGAATCAAGAGAGAAGTTTCTTTATAAAATTAAAATCAAAGTCTCATCGAAACCTGAACGAAAAGAGAAAAGCACTGTGGAGATATTTAGATTCCATCCGAGATCTTCCAGAATTCTTCTCAACCCTCCAGAATCCTTTGGAGTCTACATTCTTCTCAGCCCTCACAGAATTCCTTTTCCATTAAAAGTGCTTGGAATTCTACAGAATCCTTCCGATCCCTAGTTTCTGATGGGAATCCTTTGAATATACTAGGACTCTTCAGAAAATTTCAGAATCCTTTCTGAATTCTCACATTTTCCGGTGACAGTTTCAAATTCCAAGAGTCCGAGATCTACCGAAGAGAAACTCCGTCCCTATTCTGCTCCAGGGCAGTGAGACCTCGACTGATTCGTCGGTTGGCTGCTGTTGTCCATTGTCTTCGTCGTTTTCTGTTTTATTGATTCTTCCATCCAAAGAAAGTTATTAGTGAGTTTCAGTCCAAAACGGTTAGCTTATAGCAATTGAAAAAAGTATGATCCTAATGCTCGATTTTTTCGGAAAAATTCCTCGAGGAACTCTCGAATACACTCACCAATTCCCAGAAACATGAAGTATCGAAAAATACTTTTTTTATTAATCAAAATTGACTATTTTGTACGGAAAATCACTCAAATTCAAAATACCTTTTTGATTCGCACTGTATTTCGGTTCACATTGAGAGTTTCCAAAATCTGCCGTTGAATGAAACGATGCTCATAATAAGAACGACGTTTTATAACTGAACACAGGAACTAGATAAATGTCCTTGAGAGTGCAACTTCGTTTTTGTCTTTTCATCAGATTCTCTTCATAAAGATTCATATCCACTTCTTTTTCAGAAAACTTCAATGATGGGACGTCGTTTGGAATACGAAAGTTTGAAGGCAGTTCTGCTGCACATGGATGCAAACGTCAGGTAGAGTTTCATTATGAGAAATCATTACATCAATTTCTCATTTTCAGATTCAAAATCAGTGTTCACATGCCTTCGATTAAAAGTGTGGAAAAAGTGGTTCCACTCAAAATACGATGTCTCTACATGCAAGATAACTACACCGGAGTCGACGGATTTTCGTCGTATACTCTTAGGACAATTCGACACTACCCTGAAGGAAATGCTCCTGGACCAGTTCTATGGGAAGAAATTGATGGTGGATCTCGTTACGATTTCGACGAGTTCGGTTTCCCGTTCCTTTCGAAAGTTCAATTAAATGGGGATGCCGTGCCCCAATCCGAATACCATACAGTTCGATACGATTCGGAGGAAGATGAGAAAAAGTATATACGCAAACTGAGATATCACAAAAAGGCTGTGGAGATACTCAATGATTTGGACTCAGCAGGAACGACTTTGAACGACTATCTTCGTAGTCTCGAACCTCTTCCCAATGAGGAACAGTTTGAAGAAGATAACGCAGTCAGACTGATTCTTCGTGATACGTCTCGTAATCTATGCTGTCGCATCGCAAAGTATAACCTCAAATTACAATCATTTGAATGGCGAAGAAACAACACAAAGCCTCCATTCACCTGCTACATTCAACTGAACATCATGAACGAGATTCAAGGCAGCAGACAATTTCAAAGATTCGAATACAACAAGACACTATTCGAAGCCTCCAAACATTTGCATGGAGTTTTGTTCGGTGGTCGAACGATGCCAATTCGAATTGAAAAGATATGTTTGTCAGACGGTGCAGTCGATGTTCTTCCTTCTGGCTGTCGATTTCAAATACGTCTTTCTGATGAAACGGTAATTCACAAAAGTTTGTCCTTGACTGTGGAAAATTCGGAACGAACAGAACACACAGTGGCCATCGAACAAGAGTTCCTCACCGAGGCCCTCCCGGTCGACATGATCGGCATGAACTGTCGTCTGATGTCGCAGTACATCAAGTTCGCCGCCGACCACCTGCTGCAGGAGTTGGGATGCGAGAAGCTGTACAACGTGAAGAACCCGTTCGACTTCATGGAGAACATCTCCATCGACGGCAAGACCAACTTCTTCGAGAAGCGCGTCTCCGAGTATCAACGTCCCGGCCTTTCTGTAACCGATCTCGTTGTCAACTGATCGCTGTATGAGCTGATTTTTTATTGTTTCTTATACTGACCTGAAAACATTCTAAATGTTGTCCCCACCTCTATGAACTTTATGACAAACTTTTTTTGTGAAACTTGTTTCTGGAACTATGAACAACTCTACCATAAAATAGGCTTAGAAAAAACCCAGGAGACTTGCTCAAAAATCGAAAAAAAAGAGTGGCCCCCCTAACTCCTATAGCACCGCTCCATTATCGCTTACTCAAACGGTATCAGAATTTGCTGGCGTGACTGTTCTCAACTGCTGGAACTTCAGATTCACTACGACATTATCGTAGTAAATCTGGCACGGTGTTTTTGGACCTCGACCGGAGAAATCAGAAAAAAAGATCATGGATCACTTTTAGAGGTGATTCCGAGAAATTTATTGATTTCACAAAGACGATTTTCGAAGACGATTCGGGACAAATAGCACTAGGATGAATGGGTGTTGGTGGGGGGAAGAAGACGAATGGTGGACCCGCAATGGTGTGGGAAAGAAAACCCAATGAAGAAGACGAAAATCGGTGAATTTACAGAAGAAAATAGGGGAAGGGCATGGGAGAAAATTCCATTGAAAATAAAAATAAGAAAGATGAGCAATCCATAGAACAGAAGAAGAAGAAGAAAGTCGTCGTCGTCGCCAGAAGCTTATTGTGGCACAACGTTTCCGAAGGCGCCGCCGCCAGATGAGGACGGCTCTCCGGTCTGCATGTTGGACACGGTGCCAGGCGGCTGCTGACCCTGCTGCTTCTGCTTCAGCATCGTCCAGTCGAATGTGTAGTCGTACTGAAAATATCATATTTGACATGTGAAGGTATGACTTGAAATCTGTTCAAAGACCGTCATAAGGTCTCACGATGCAGCTCGAAACAGTGCGCAGCTCGCCTCTCTTTATGAAACTCCTACCTGATGGTTGAGCGTCCGGAACAGAATTCTGAACAATTGACGCAGGTACATGTAACCGGGCGACTCGTCGAAACGCAGGCCCTTCGCGTAGCTCAGGTACATCGGGAACTCGGTGGGGAAGCCTCGGCACAGCTGCTCGACGGAGGTGGTCATTTTCTGGAAAGATTTTGGATGTTTTGAGTTGTCCGAAGCCAATTTTTGCGAGACATACCTTCTCGGAGATCTTCTCGTACTTATGTTTCTTGGTGGCGGCCTTGAGTCCTTGCCATGGGAGAGTTCCGCGGTTGAAGTACATCAGAACGTAGCCGAGAGCCTCCATATCGTCTCTGAAACAATAGGAATTGATGATGAGTTCAGAATTTTAAGAATGAATGTATACAGCTTGAATCTTGCAAGTCTGGCTACGCCTTCTCTATGCTCCTCACCTTCTGGACTGCACAATTCCCAAGTGGGCGTTGATGGAGGCGTATCTGGCGGTTCCGGTCACGTTCTTGTCCTCTCTGTACGGAATGTGAATGCGGGTGCGCGAGTCGCGGTACTTCTTCGCCAGTCCGAAGTCGATCAGGAACAGCTTGTTGCAGTGACGACCTATTCCCATCAAGAAGTTGTCTGGCTTGATGTCACGGTGGATGAAGTTCTTCACGTGCACGTACTCGATACGTCCGATCATCTGGTCGGCCAGCATGAGGACGGTCTGAAAACGACAAGGATGGAGTGTCAACAGAATCCTAGGGCTACACGGCTCAAATTTAATGCTATGGAAGCCAGGACTTCTCGGATTTGCAATTTTTATCCGTCGCTGAGTCAATGAGCAGGCTATGTTTTCTTCAGTTTTTCGCATGAGCCGTATTCGAATTCCAAGAATCCTACCTTCATGGTGAACCGTCGGGAGCAGAAGTTGAAGAGATTCTCCAAAGATGAACCGAGAAGATCCAGGACCATCACGTTGTACTCTCGCTCGGTGCCGTACCTGGAACGTCATTTTGGCTATGATGTTGTAATAACAGTAATTGCGGTGATTTTTTCTATTTTTCTATCGGGTTTTTACTGTCATTTTCGGCCAGTTTTTGGGAGCATAACGATTTTCTCTGGAATTTTGAAGCACAATGGGAAATTTCGTTCGATAAATCGCTTCGGCTCTATCCTCACTGTCAGACTCGAATATATTGAAAAACGAAGAAATCGAGCATTGTTCATGGTTCGAAAGTCACGAGAACACTCTAGCATAGTTTACTCCCGCTTAGATATCATGATTTTCACCGAAATCGTCAGGCTTGAAGGCTCCAGACGCGTCAAGCATGTTGGCAACGACTATATTCTCCAGAGCCGCTAAGATAGTTCTAGCGTCAGCCTGACTGTTTCAAAGCACCACAAATCAAAGCCTTGGCTTCAAGAGGTCAAACCGAGATTCAAAAGCTTCGATTTTGAGTTTCTAGAAAGCTCGACTTGTATGAAAAACACACAAGTCTCGAAGAAATTTCACAGACATCTTTCTGATCCTGTCTTGGAAATCTTAAAAATGACGATTTGATCGTATTCTGGGGCTCAAAGCGTCCCTTTGAAATTTTTTTAGTCTTGAAAGCGCCCAGAAAACCTGTGAAAATTAGGATTGAAAATAGTCCTTCAAAATCAGGAATCTCCATTTAAATTTTGCGAGTTTCTGAGCTCCAAAATCCCTACCATCTGATGTGTGGAATTCCAACGCCTCCTTGCAGAATACGATAGACCTTGGACTCGTAGAGCAATTGTCGGTGTCTCGCCTGAAAAAATCGCTCTATAATCATCAAAAATCGGTGGTATCTTGTGTCAGAAAAATTCGAAATTTCGATCGAAACAGAAACGTAGCAAAATAGAAATCGGTTGAAAAAGAAATGTGTCGTATTCAATTCTTTTCAAATAAGAAAATTGTCGGAATAGAAAAGCTCAAAGTCGAATTGTATCGTTTTGGAAAATTCCTATCAATAGAGCGCACTTGCGCACAAAATTTTGAAATTGAAAAGTTGTTTTTTCGGGCTGTGCAGACGTTTCGAATTTTTCTGAAACGAGATACCACCCAAAAATCCACCAAAGACCGCCCAACTCGATTGCATTTTATTCAAATTCTGATGCTTTCAAGCCGGAAAGTAGCTATTTTGTATCAAAATCAATAATATGGTCAGATTCTTCCAGTGGAAAATCTCAGTTTTAGGGGAATTTTCTTTTCCCGAAAGCCAAAAAAAAGGCTAAACATCATCGAGCCTTACCGCTTGAAGAGGAGCCGATGCTTGTTGTCCTTGTTGTGGCGGGGCGACTTCCATTGGCTCGTCGTCATCGTCAGCCAATCCATACTTGCTGAAGTGTTCCACTCGGAACACCCAGCTTCCAGTATCAGCACGGTAGTCCTTGAACGAGGCTCCCATTTGAATCGTTTGTCTTTCGAGGTGCTCTCTCCATCCGACTTCTGCGAGCTTGCTCGGGTCCGTGACCTCCTGCTTGCTGTTTCGATCCTTGTAGTAAACTCTCTCGAGTGTCACCTCAGCTGCTTGGTTCAAGTCACAACCATGGATTGGTTTTTGCATTCTCTCATGGTGAACGGTAACCGTTCCCCTCTTGAACACTACGACGTCGTCCAGAATAGCTTCTTTTAGAGCGACTTTTCCCGTCCAGACGATCTTTCCGTAGCCGGACCTTCCAATCGTCACACCATTATCCAGGACGACCATTCCGTCCTCGACGCAGAGGAGCATTTCGAAAAGGCTCGGTTTGGTGTAGAAATCTTTCTTCGAAATCGAAATACCGGCTTGGGGCACCGAGAAGATTTTTTTATGGCACTTTTCATGAAGTGCAAGGTCGGAAACTGTTGTAGCCGTATGGTTGCATAATCTGCACTTCAGGCCCCGGTCGCGAACTTTGATATCGATCTGAAAGTGGAGAAGTCCAAAATAGATCAAGTACATGTTTCCAATTTCCTAATTTTGGGCAAAGAACTACGTAAAATTATCATTGTCATTTCATTTGTCAATTGTCATAATTAATTGTCATAATTGTCATAATTGTCAAGTGTCATTTCAAACCACTGCGCTTTGACTACCCGCAAAAACAACGCTTCTTGTCATTTTTGTCATTTTTCGTGCCCCTTGTCCTTTTTGTCATAACTGTCAATTGTCATTTCAAACCGCCGCGCTTTGACTACCCGCAAAAACAACGCTCCGCGATCCCGCTGTGCGCGCTGATTTCCGTAAATCGACACGAGAGCCGGTATGAAGATTTTCAAACCAAAGTTCTTCGCTTTTTGACATTCCACCGATTCCGAGGAAAAGGGATGGGTTTTGCAAGCTACACGCGTTTTTCTATAGTAATTAAAGAAAAAATTCGAGCCCAAAAAACGCACACCTTGCAAATCGTTGAATGCCCGCCCCTCTGCCTCGGAATCGGTTAATTTTTTGATTTTGTGATAAACAAGTGCTGTGAAATTGTTTTTCTGAGGTACGCCTGTCAAATCCGAAACACTTTAAGTTAATTTTTAAAAAAACTAACCCGTTCTGATTCGAAATTCAGGATTTGTCCGATTTGAAGACCCCAGTCCGATACAGTGGTTTCGTTTGGAATGATAACTTTGGATGTGATCAGAGGATTCTGCTGTAAAGAGAAACTGGTTCTTAAAGATGAAGAACATTTTAGAAACCTACATATTTAGCAATAATGGAATACTGTAGAACGGCTTCTGTGACAACGTCGATTCCAGAGGAAACCTGGAATGTTCGGGAAATTGAAAATTATACTGAGAAATCGGAAAACATACTGGATCTATCACAATTTTCAGCTCTTGGTTGTTCACCAAAACGATCAAATCCATTTTCCTCTTGTAGGAGTGAGTAGGAGTGACTTTAGAGAACGGGCAGTTCGATCATACTGATTTCAAAAGTTCAACAGAAATTTGGCGCTTAGTATGAAAGAAAACTTCCCCCTCTGCCGGTAGTTCAAAAACATTTAGTGTATTTTTTCTAGTTTTTTTTTGTTTCTTTTTTCTACCAACTTTTCAAATCCGTATGGTAAATGAAAAAAGTCTGCAAGCGCTATAAATGTTCTGTTTTGTTATATTCAGCTGACGGGGTTCCGTTTTCTCACATCTTTGTTCTTTTAACACGCTTGTCCGATCTTATTTTTCAGAACATCGAGCAATCATGAAAATCAACAACCAAATGAGCCGATCGTGAAGCCTGTGTCGAAGAAGAAGTTCCAGGCGGCTGAGAAACGGTTTACAAGAAGGAGTATCTCGCCGACTTGATGGACTGTCCACACATCATGAGAAACGTCGCGATCGCTGACCACCTGCATCATGGAAAGACGACATTCTTGGATTGTCTCATGGAGCAGACTCATCCGGAGTTCTACAGAGCTGAAGATGCAGATACCCGTTTCTCCGATACTCTTTTTATCGAGCAGCAGAGAGGATGTTCAATCAAATCTCAGCCAGTAAGCATTGTAGCTCAAGATAGCAAGAGCTATCTGCTCAATATCATTGACACTCCAGGACACGTCAACTTCTCGGATGAGATGACTGCTGCCTATCGTTTATCAGATGGAGTTGTAGTGCTGGTCGATGCTCATGAAGGGGTCATGATGAACACGGAGAGAGCCATTCGGCATGCCATTCAAGATCGACTGTCAGTGACTCTGCATCTCCAAGATTGGTCGCTTGCTCTTGGAACTGAAACTTCCTCCAGCTGATGCTTACTTCTAGTTGCGTCTTATCATCGATCAAGTCAACAACATTCTAAGCACGTTCGCCGAAGACGATGTTCCAGTTCTCTCTCCTCTCAACGGAAATGTGATCTTAGCGTCCGAACGGTACAATGTGTGCTTCTCTCTTTTGTCGTTCTCGAACATCTACGCGAAACAACATGGCAAGTTGACTAGTTCATCATCTTTCATACTAAATTTCTCTTTTCAGGAGATTCGTTCAACTCGAAGGAGTTCGCTCGCCGTCTATGGGGAGATATCTACATGGATAGAAAGACACGGAAGTTTGTGAAGAAGGCTCCGTCCCATGATGCACCACGCACATTTGTTCAGTTCATTCTTGAGCCAATGTACAAGATCTTCTCCCAAGTCGTCGGAGACGTTGATACGTGTCTGCCAAACGTCATGGCTGAATTGGGAATCCGTTTGTCAAAAGAGGAGCAGAAGATGAACGTGCGCCCCTTGATCGCTCTTATCTGCAAGAGATTCTTTGGGGATTTCAGCGCATTTGTTGATTTGGTCGTTCAAAACATCAAGTCGCCATTGGAAAATGCCAAAAGCAAGGTTGAGCAAACCTATCTGGGCCCAGCCGACTCAAATCTAGCCATCGAAATGCTCTGAAGGACCAGTGATGGTGCACACCACCAAGAACTATCCAGTTGCCGACGCCACCCAGTTCAGAGTGTTCGGAAGAGTAATGAGTGGTACACTGGAAGCCAACTCGGACATTCGTGTGCTTGGAGAGAAACAGTATTCAAGACGAAGAAGATTGTCGGCGAGTGACCGTCGGAAGACTCTTTGTGCACGTGGCGAGATACCAAATCGATTTGTCTACCAGCAGGATGCTGGGTGCTGATTGAAGGAATCGATCAGTCTATCGTGAAGACTGCAACTATTGCAGAGTTAGAATACGAAGACGACATCTACATCTTCCGTCCTCTGAAATTTAACACTCGAAGTTGTGTCAAGCTGGCTGTAGAACAGATCAATCCATCGGAACTTCCAAAAATGCATGATGTATTGCGAAAAGTGAACAAATCGTATCCACTCTTGACGACAAGGGTCGAGGAATCAGGAGAGCATGTGTTGCTTGGAACCGGAGAGCTTTACATGGATTGTGTGATGCGAATGCATGCGAAAAGTCTTCTCAGAGATCGATATCAAAGTTGCCGATCCAGTTGTCACATTCAACGGACGGTCGTTAAAACGAGTACGTTGAAGTGTTTTGCAGAGACGCCGAACAAAAAGTGAGTCCATTACAATGAAAGACACTCATATCTCAATTATTCCAGGAACAAGATCACAATGATGGCTGAGCCTCTGGAGAAGCAGTTGGATGAAAACATCGAGAATGAGGTTGTTCAAATCGGATGGAATCGTCGACGGCTCGGAGAGTTCTTCCAAACCAAATACAATTGGGATCTGCTCGCTGCTCGCTCCATCTGGGCCTTCGGACCCGACACCACTGGTCCAAACATTCTGCTCGATGACACGTTGCCATCAGAAGTCGACAAACATCTTCTATCAACTGTCAGAGAGTCGTTGGTACAAGGATTCCAGTGGGCTACCAGAGAAGGACCTCTTTGCGAAGAACGTAAGAGTTCGAGAACCCGGGCAATAAAGACTTGATACTTTTTCAGCAATCCGTCAAGTAAAATTCAAACTTCGTGATGCCACAATCGCCGCAGAGCCGTTGTATCGTGGAGGAGGTCAAATGATACCTACTGCTCGTCGTTGTGCCTACTCGGCATTCCTCATGGCTACACCACGGTTAATGGAGCCCTATTATTCTGTGGAGGTTGTGGCGCCGGCAGATTGTGTTGCTGCAGTGTACACAGTGCTCGCGAAACGACGTGGTCACGTTACCACGGATGCTCCGATGCCTGGATCGCCAATGTATACTATCAGTGTATGTCATTTATTCTAATTATTCGATCATGAGAACGCCTTTTTTTCAGGCCTACATTCCAGTAATGGATTCGTTCGGTTTCGAGACGGATCTTCGAATTCACACTCAAGGTCAAGCATTCTGCATGTCAGCGTTCCATCACTGGCAACTTGTTCCCGGAGATCCGCTTGATAAGTCGATCATCATCAAAACGTTGGACGTGCAACCGACTCCTCATCTCGCCAGAGAGTTCATGATCAAGACGAGAAGGCGTAAGGGACTGTCAGAGGATGTCTCCGTCAACAAGTTCTTCGACGATCCGATGCTTCTCGAGCTGGCCAAGCAGCAAGACTATGCTGGATTTTAAGTTTCTGTTGAATATCTACACTCATTTTTAATTTATTATCTTCTCTTGTTTCACACTTTCTTATGTGAGGTTTCGGTGAGACGTTGATCTCAATTTTATAATGAAACATTTATCCCGAAACTTGGCACTGTATTAGCTTGGATTACTGTATCATTCTAGATTATGAGATTCTATAAAGTTCAGAAAGCTTCAAATAACAACACATCAAGGTTTATTGGAGTGAGCTGAACATGAGAGCAGAACAAAAAATTGAATTCAAACTTTCACAATGTGCATTTTTAGCATCCAAGACTTTTCTCGGTGTGGACCGCAAGACGCTTCTAGTGTGGTGGAGTTGCTCAGAGGAACAGTGATGCATCTGAAAATAGAAACTAGTTAGGGACACTAAATGAAAATTATTGAACGTTTCAACGAACAGATAACAGTTTGAGAATCTCTTTCGAACTATCATCAAAACTATACCTCTCAGTCCTCCTGCTATTCTCGCATCGGTTTAGTATAACTTCCAGAACTTCTCTTGCGATTCGCTCGTTTCCAGTCCTCATCCAAAGAGACGCCCCGACTTGTCTGCCTTCGTGCCACCAGGCATCAATCATAGTGATGTAAAATTCTGGTAGACAATCTTTGTTCAGTTGTCGAATGCAAATTTCACGGTTCGGCAGCCCTCTGACAACTGGGAACAGTGGTTCCAACCCACCCTCGTAGGTGCCGGCAATGATGAGCCTCGTGGCGTTACGGATAATCTGGTGTTCGTATTCATCTGATTGCATACTAGGCCTGAGCAACTTTAGCGTTTTCAAACTTTCCAGGTTCTCGACAATCAAGGGTAAACCTTGGTAAGTAATCGAATGATGAAAAATGCATGCTTTTTGAACTTGCAGTCGAAACCCAACAGGAAAGTCGATGTCGATCATCATCAAAACGTTGGACCGACTCCTCATCTCGCCAGAGAGTATATATTGTACATATATATACAGTGCGGTCAATATCTATAAGACCCCCCTTGATTTTGGGGGTACAGAAGAAACGAGAAGAGATATCGAAAATCTGTAAACGCCATTAGATTTCTGATGCAAAGAAACCCCAGGAACCAAATTTTCATCTTCATACCACTTTCCGGACCCCCCGACCTAGGAAAATGTGCATCTGCAAGCGGTCAATATCTATAAGACCCCCTCCCCCCTTTTGGCTCTTTTCAGCCGGGAGGGGGTCCGAAACTGTTTCTTTTCACTTGGATATTATTTTTCAGCGTTTTTCTGTTCCTATACAATACTTTTCCTATTACTCACGACTTTCTTGATCCTCAGAACAGTCCATTTATGCTTACAGTGACGGTCAAAAAGTGTGGTCGGAAGTTTTTTCAGATAACTTCATTTAAAGCTGTCGGAGAACACTGAAACTTTTTCACAACGTTTCTAGAAATATGTAGAACCGATTCAACTTCAAATCCTATCCGAAAGTTGGGAAAATTTTCATTTTCTCAAAACCCACATAGTGCAAATTGAGCCTATTTTGAGCTTTGAGTGCTTGAAAAAGTAGTTTACAACCATCCAATTTGTTTGAAAATTTGTGCAAGTACTAAACCACTCTCGATCTCTATTATTTAATTAAAATCTCCCGCGAAAAATCTTTCCCAAGAAAGTTATGACGCAGTGAAGAGTAAAAATCCGAAAATGTACTGAAATGGCCAAAAATGTGAGGTTACCGCATTTAACGCTCCATAACTTCCTTGGCAAATGCTTCTCAGGGAAGTTTTTATAACAAAATGAAGATCGAGAGTGGTTTAGTACATGCACAGATTTTCAAACAAATTGGATGGTTGTAAACTACTTTTTCAAGCACTCAAAGCTCAAAATAGGCTCAATTTGCACTATGTGGGTTTTGAGAAAATGAAATTTTTCCCAACTTTCGGATAGGATTTGAAGTTGAATCGGTTCTACATATTTCTAGAAACGTTGTGAAAAAGTTTCAGTGTTCTCCGACAGCTTTAAATGAAGTTA
>LR545206.1:0-23283 GCA_900536305.3 Caenorhabditis sp. 40 LS-2015 | reverse complement strand
AGAACTGGGGTTGCTAGATCCGCTAACTTGAGAATCCAAATAATCGAAAATCTATGACTTCAAGAGTCTCATTGTCAGTCATTGAACTTTCCTGTTTCAAAACCCAAGAAAGGTAATTTCGAATTTCAAACGCTTAAAATGTCAGCGTTGCCGAATTCCGAAACCTCAGATCCCTTTGAAATCAGTAAACTGTTTTTGATCCAGATCGCCTTGAAACCCAAAATCCTAGAATACCTGAAACCAGTAGGCCTTGAAACTCTGGTGGCCACCTGATGGCTACTCTGGTGGCCACGAAAAATTCTAGACCAGAATATGGGAATTCAGTAGTCTTGAAGATTCGAAGAACTCTCGAAAACCATCGAAGCTCATCTCTTCATGATACTTCAGAATTCAAATTGAAGAACAAAACTTTAAAAAACCCAAAAATAGCAACAATTTGCACCAGGGGCTCTGTCCATTCGAAAAGTTGTACTAAATTCAAAAATGTGTAAAACAAAAAAAAAGAAAGAAACGGATGGACACACACACACACACACACATTTTTTGGATAACTTGGTCCTCCTTTCTCTACTAAAAATGTTCTTTTTCCTCCCCGTTTTTTTTCCGCTCCTCCCGTTTTCCTTCTCTCCCCCCGCTCTACTATCATCCATTCGAAATAAAACAGCCCCCTTTTTATCG
This sequence comes from Caenorhabditis sp. 40 LS-2015, assembly GCA_900536305.3. Lineage (NCBI taxonomy): Eukaryota > Metazoa > Nematoda > Chromadorea > Rhabditida > Rhabditidae > Caenorhabditis > Caenorhabditis tribulationis. Next base: position 22,605 of record LR545206.1, on the reverse strand, counting down.
CCTTCGTCGTTTTTTTTGCCATCGAAAATGTGTTTGTTTCTTGGAACGGAAAGATACATTTTTGGAAATAGATAGAGACGAAGAGAAAAAGAGGGGAATTTCGGAGAATTTTGAATTCAAAAAGTGGTTGGGTGGTCAGATAGAGGGCTCGGAGCACTCGAGCGTGAACAAAATCCGGAGGCTTTTTTTCTTTAGAATTTTGTAGTTTTTTGAAGCTTGATTTTGTTTATTGTTGACGAAAAAATTGAAACTTTATCCTCTAATTTTCCATTGATTCTGGCAAATTTCGAAATTTCTGCGGCAACATTGCAGAATTATCGCCAAGGGCGGAGCATAGCGGCATATGCGGAGTGTCGTTGTTTCAGCCACTCCAATTCAAGACAGACAAGCATTCAATGAGAAAACCATTGGACCACCCAATAAGAAAACGGCAGAAAAGGTTTCCTTTATTTTGGAGGGGAAATAAAGAGTTGATGTGTTTGTGTTGATACATAATTGGGAACAAAGAGCATACGGACAGACGAGAAATGAAAAGAACCGGAAGAGAGAAGGCAGAAGAATGAAAAAAAGGCAACAGAAGAAAAGTTACTCTCAATGAATGAGACCGAAGGAAATGACGAGGAGAAAAGGGTTTGGAGTTTTTTTTTCCTTGGGAAACCTAAAGATCGAAGAAGGCTTCCCTTGTTGAGTCATGTACAGTATCTGTTTAGAAAAGCCAAAACGTCCTGGAAAGCTGAAACATGACTAAAGGTTTCTTTGAAAATCAGTGAGTTTATTCAGCATTTCTGGAACTTCATCTTCTCAAAGTTTCATTCGAATCGGTCCACTGGAAGTCGAGTTACAGTACTTTGAAGTTTCGACGAGACACTCTGAGGAAGGGGGAGTGCGCAGACACACACGCTTCTCTCCTCCCTCCTCTTTCCTCGCAGTGTCTCGTCGGAAACATCAAAGCCATGTAACTCGCGTCCCAGTCAATCAATTGAAATGAAATTTTAACAAATCAAAGTTCCACAGCCTCGAAATATGTCCATTAATTTTCAAAACAATCAAACAGTTTGAAATCAATTTTTAAGCCCTCAAAGTTGACAGTGTTCCATTAGAAGTATGGTCAAGTTTCATTTTACAGTATGAAATTTTACTAAAAATGCTTAAAAGTTTTTGCAAAAAAAAAAGTAAAAAAGCGTCACTACTGTGGTCATTCAAAACTTCCGTAACTTGAGAGTCACTCCTTCACTTTTGGAGGCTGGAGAAAGTTTTTAGTATCCATTTATTTTGGAAGTTGAGTGGGTTTTTCATGGGGAGAAATGAATTATGATTTTGGGTTTTTGGCTGAGCGATAGGCTTTTATTGAAATCGGATGATGTGAGTTCAAATTTTCAGGCTTATTCTTCACCTGTCAAGAATTTGAGGTTTTTTCAATTAGAATCGATCAAGTTCTCGCTTTGGAGCTCTTTGTTATGTTTTTTTTCTGTTCGCCGCTCATCAGAATGTGCGAATTTTCAAATTCGGGACGTCTCCCGCTACTTCCGTCTTCCGATTATCTAGTTCCCATCCATTTCTTAGGATTTTCGGATTACTGTATTTTCATTCCTTTTTCCTCGGAGCATCAATGCACTGCTCTATCTCGGTTCTAATTCTGAGCCAGTTGAGTGTCCATGAGCGGCTCCTTGTATTCAAGAGGGTGTGAGTTTATATTTATACGGAAAGACTAGTTAGAAGAAAGAAAAAAGAAAGAAGAGCAAGGAATCGAGAATAGAAAAATAGGTGTCTATTCTAGGAGCCCCTCAGTTGAGTCAACATTTTCCCATTTTTCAGGTCAAAACAACGGACGATCAAGATAACTAGGAGGAGAATAGAAGAAAACTCAAATTTAAGGGGACAAAAGGAAAATAAGGGGGTGAAAGGAGATGTCACGCGGGGAGGAGTCGAGAAAATCTAGATTAAGGATCTGATGGGGACAAGTCAGGGCTCCGTCGTTGAAATCTCAGAATCTCCAAGTCTTACGACACTTTGATCTTAGCTAATAAGCCGAAAAAGTGACTCCAAGTTTTGACTGTCAGAATGTATCAGAGTTTGACCATCTTCCAAATGTGCACTACTTGGAGCTCAAACAGAGCCGATTCTGGAAATCTGAAGGTTTTTAGTGTTGTTATCCAAACATTTTGAGATTTCCGAATGCATACTCATTTTGAGCCTCTACAACCGGTCTCTTCAGAACTTTTTCATTTCATCGTATGTCGATCCAATTCGACAAAGTAACGATAGCTTTTGGATTACTTAGAATTCAAAAGATATTTGATTGATCATGATTCAAAAAGTATACTAAGAGTTGTTAATTTTCAAACCAAAAAAAATTCAATATATATTACTCCATCAGATTCTCAGAATTAAAGAGTCCTTCAGATTCGAAATATGAATTTTGAAGTTTGAACGATGTCAAAGTTCGCAGAGAAACCAAAAAAATCATGGAGAATGACTACAATGAATTCAAAAAGAAGAATCTACCCACGATTTGGAAATTTGCACCTGCTCCCGGAATTCGACTCGAAAACTGAAAATATTATAGAGAGCTTGCAGTGCAAAAACCGAGATTGATTCAGCACAAGGTTTCAAAGTCTCAGCTACGAGCTATTAGGACTTAAAATAGGCAAAACCTCTGAAGAAAACGAGGGATACTGTATGTGGTCTTGGTCCTCTTAAGCTTGAAACCATAACTGCACTAGTGAGAGTGAAGAAACTTCAGTAAAGGGATCTTGTGTTCAGAAAAACATACATGAACAGATAGGATTGCAAGCGGAAACTTTGAAGGGTGAAAAAGAGAGATGTCAAGAGCAGAAACTGGAACAGCTGTCCGATTGGAACAGGTCAATTGTTATCTTTCTGTGCGTGATGGACAAACTGATGGGGTGAAATTGTGAGTGGATGACAGGAAGGTTATGAAATCTTTGAAAAAAAAGACGCAGACGAAAATCTCGGGGCATGAAACTAAACATTCTAGCTTTCTTCATCGTATAACAAGCAACACAAAGATCAGCAGTAGGTACAGTAATCCTTCCCACTAAACAGTTAAGGTCTCTACTTATCTATAGAATTTAGAAACTGAATCAAATCTCTGATCTCGATCAAAGTCTTTCCTTCGATCAGAAAACTTCTGTAGGAACAGAGTTGCCGTTTTCTAGGTTATGACTGATTCTTCCAGATAACTGTTGGGCCTGACTACTGTGTACACCGCCCATGTCCGTTTCTAGGCTACACTTTGGCGGGAAACTCAAAAATTCAAGAGATTTTTGGCCCCAGACAAACTATTTAGACCACCTCCACCACCAACAAAAAGGAAACCTTTGCAAATGTTTCCTGCAAGCTAAACGAAAACCGCCTCCTCGCTCCCAGAATTACTAACATCTTCTAAAAACAATAAGCAGCAGAAGGCGTCGTGTTCGAGGTGTCTACAAGGAGAGCGGCACAATGGAGAGAGAGAGAGGAAGTGCACACCGGGAGAGAGGGAAAGGAAAGACTCTTTTCTCGTCATGTGTCGATCGACTCATGAATTAGTGATCAGGGACACACCCCGGGGAGGAGACAAAAAAAGGAGAGAGAGGGGCGATACTTGTGCTGCAATAGGATCGGAAAATGGAGAAAACATAGTTTTCATCGGGGTGACGTGGATTCTTGAATCTCGGAAGATGAGCATCTTAGAATCACTGAAAATTTAGGATTTCAGAATCAATAGATGGTTAGATTAGGACGTTTAAGTGTGTTGAGTCTTGAATTTCTGGGGTGTGTGAGATCGATTTTTTGGAAAACTTTTGAAATCTTGATGACTTTGGAATTGTGTAGTTTGAGAAATGCTGAATCTCGAGATCAGAATCTGGAAAATAAAACCATTTTTGGAATTTTCAATTTCGAAAACTTGGCTTTTCAAATTTTCCCTTGTCATGTACATATTTTGAGTTCCAGAACATTCCCGAATTGCTCAGAGTCTTCAAGACTTTCTCAGAATCTTCTGATCTTCAGCCAAATCTTTTGAAATTCTTTAACTCCTTCAGAACCCTCCGGAGTTCTTCTGAGTGTCACATTTTCAAAACCAGTGATTTTTGCAAGGTTCAATCTCTGAAAACTCCACAGTCTCAAAATCAGATTCAGAATTTCTTTACATTCTTAAATCAAAGAAAAACAACAAGTTCTTTAATCGCAACACTCCAAAGTGTCAAATTTCGAAAAAATGCTGATTGCACTTCTCAGTCATTACGAAATGGACTCGAAAGTGCAAACCTCTTTAAGTTTCAGCGAAAGTTCGAGAAATGCATGAGAATTTTCAAAGTTCTGACTGCAAGATCAAACGTTTACAATTAGAAGACGAAAAAATGCAGATGTTTTTGAATTAAGAGGAACTGAAATATAGAAAGAGAAGAATTAGTTGAAGCAGGTGCAAAAAATGAATTCGATTTCACCCGAGCCGCTGTCAAGTACGAACTTTCACAACTCGTTTAGTGCATTTTAGTAAGGGAAAGAAGTCGAAAAAAGAGATAAGAGAGGAGGGGGGTGCCCCCTTCGAATCCTATCTAGGATCGAATATCTTGAATTTAGAGACTCTCTAGGAGGAGATTGACGTGTGTGTAGTGTGGAGACGAGAAGTGAAGATGAGGATGATGAAAAAAGGTCGAATTTCGGACTCGAGTCGAGACGAGACGAACATCTTGATTGATTTGAGGCGGAGAAAATCTGAGTTGAAAAGAGAGCAAAAGATTCGGAGAGACGCAGAGAGACATACAGAGAGAGAAACGAATCGAGTTGGGAGAGCAAGAAATCAGTTTAAAGCGGTGGCAGGGTGAATGGAAAAGCAATTAATGACACGAAACATGAGATGAGATTGAGGGGAGAGAGAGAGAAGGGGAGAAGAGAGTGACCAAATATTTTGTCATTACTTTCTCACCACTATTGCCAATCAACTAATACATCTAAGTGAAACTCAGTTGTGGCCTAGGATCCGATCACTCGGTCACGAAATTCACTTCTAACATTCTTTTAATCTAATCTCGGATACAAAAATTTGAAGTTCGAAGTCGAGAGAGTGTGTGGAAGAGGGAGGGTACAGACGAGCAGACACTCTGACCTGTCTGCGCCTCTCACCAAACTTGGAAGCACTATACAAAATCAGAAATCTTGAAAACCCTCAAAGTTTATATTAACTCAATGCTCTTTCCCATATCAGTTGACCCCAAGAAACAATTTGAACCGAGCTATCGATTCTGAAAACTGTGGAGAACGAATGAAAATTCCAAAATTTTGCACACATAACCTTCCTTTCATTAAAAAAAAGTTTGCCGCCAGCAGGGGTCGAACCTGCGACCTTGGGCTTATTAGACCCACGCTCTAACCGACTGAGCTATGGCGGCCGATAGTCAACACTGGGAGCGAGGCGTATAGAAAACCGGCGGAGGAGATGGGAAAGAGAGAGAAAGAGATGGAGAGTAGAGATAGTGATGGCACTTGGTCTAGTACAGGAGTGAGGTAAAGGACAACAATTTGATAATAGTCAAGTTTTCTTTTTCTCAATGGAGTAGACTTGCATTGTTAGGACTTCTATGGCCCAGGGTAGGTCAAAAGAACAACTCAAAAAGGGTACTTTGTGTCGTTTAAAACTTTGAAACTCTCGAAACAAAACTTGCATTGTTTCGCACTTTTCTCTTTTGTCTTCTGAAAACCTCAAAAGTCATCTAGGGAATTCGGAAACTATGAACAATCCGAAGAAAAAAAACCAAAAAAGGAACAAAACTCTTCAGGGCTCCCGAGGTCACTCGGACTCGTTTTGTTCTACTTGTTCTTCTTTTGCTATGGTTCCGGAGCGACGGGTGTCACACAAAACGGAAATATATGTGAATGTGTGTGTTTAGGAGAAAAAGAAGAAGATATGACGAATGATGGATGGTGACAAAACAAAAGGAATGGGGCAAGAAGGACTGCAAAAACCACAAGGAAGCGGGGACACTGAACACGGAGATGGAAGAACCACCACGGAATCCATCTGAAATTCAATTATGCAGGAAGATTTTTGGTGGTCCCAGTTTGCGCTGCGGATTTGGTTAATAAGATGACTTCTGTAGTCCCAACACACCCCAGAGTATACGATTTTGCTGGGGGGTTTCATGGAAACTGAAATAGATTCGACCATAGTCACACTATGAGCAATTCCAAAAGCGAAAAGAAACAATTCCTACTCCTAAAGAAGCTTTGATTGAAGAAACAGCCCGCCGAAAAGTTATAAATTGGAGGGTGTTGAAGCAGCCGATACCTCACGGGTTCCGCCACTCACCATGCTTTGTGTGCGCACTCTCCTCGCTTCGCACACTCTCTCGCGGTCAGACAATACCTGGGAAAGCGATTATCACTGGAAACACCTAGCTGTTCAGTTTTTTTCAGATTCTACAGAACGCAACTTCAGAAAGAAAGCTCTGCCTACATGCAGTTCTAACGCACGGTTTTTTTGTATTATTCAAAATTTGACAATAATTCAATATCCCTCTTTCAGGTCACCGTAAAACCTGTAATTGAAGAACATGTGCTTCTACTTTTCAAAGGGGTTCAAAGGGGTTTTACGGCATTCGTGATGAGACCCATTTCAATGACAACAACTCTATGCACCTTTAATCTATTCCATTGTTGTTTTCCCACAATTTTCACTCTCACCAACACACCCACCTCTTTTCCCGGAGGCAAAGTTTTCATGTACTAGATGAGATGAGTGAGGCAGGTCAGATTCATTCATTCTCTCCAGTCCACACTGTCCTTCATTGGAATTCCCCTCCCGTTCCCACTACTTTCCTGTCCCAATATTTATCGATTTTCGCCATTACCCTGTAACCTAGTCCGGCCAGGTTCATTCACTTTCCAATATTCCCTCACATTTTCGATATTTTTCAATTTTCCTTCTCCAGACAACATGCCAAAGTACTACTGCGACTACTGTGACGCCTTCTTGACTCGTGAGTCGACGAAACTCCGCAAGACTCACAACGAGGGACGTCGTCATAAGGATTCCGTTCACGCCTTCTACCAAAAGTGGATGGAGGCTCAGGCGCAGAAGATGGTCGACGCCACCGCGAGAGCCTTCACCGAGAAGAGAGTGAGTTTTTGTGAGGGGGATTCGTTGATTGAGTAGCAAACGTTTGATACTCAGCTGTATAGGAACTGGCATAGCTCAGCATTTAGTACCCATCTTTAGCTATCCAAAAGTGTACATACCGACGCAGAGTTTAGCAGCGGTAGAGGAACGCCGTATTTGAGTATCTAACGTTTGATACGCAGTCACTTTTTCTCTCATTCTTTGGCTGAGTATCAAACGTACTAGCCTAGTTACCATTTAGCTATTCCTCCTATAATATTTCCCTGTTTTCAGATGCAAGGAGCCATTCCACGCACCACTCTCGGCATGGCCGGTCCACCACCACCGGTGGCTCACTTCAACTCACCGATGGGAATGATGCCACCACCAATGAGGTATAGAGGATACCCGGGAGGAGGCCCACCGCAACCACTCATGGATCCGAGAACCGGAGCTCCAATGGCGCCATCGATGAGACCAGGACAAACTGCACCAATGCCGGCGAGACCTCAGGTTACTCAGACGAACGTCTGGAAGAAGGCTTCTGGAGGGTATCAAATCTAGTACCCGAACAAGATCTCATACATTTTCGACACCTTCTTGATCAAGATTTCTTATTCTTCCCCCTAGTGCAATTTCCCTCTGCTGCTTTCTCATACACACCTCATCAAAATTCGTTTGTTCATTCCTTTTTTTCTGATATTCTGATGTCCCAAATACAAAGACCAGTCAATAAAGTTTTTTCATGAATTTTCAGATTCTCAATACTTGTAGTTGGAGCGTGTTTGAATTCTCAATGCTCTAGATAATGAGATAGGAAATGACAGAAGCTCAAATTCCTTTCATGTTCGGCTTCAGATTTTCCGAATCCTCAACTCAAATCAAGACTGCAGAATATGACGTTCATAGAATCCGACGACTTCAGGATCTTCGCAAGAATTGGAATCTGATAACCTCAAAATCCTTATTATCCAGAACATCCGAATCTCGGAACCCTAATAGTAAGATCCAGGAATTCTATTATTCACAGGAATTAGGAATCGGGAGATGAACCAGAATTTAGCTACACCTCAAATATTTATCAAATTTTTGATCTGTGATCATTCCTCTATTATCAAATCACCTTCATCCTTGGTCACACTCGCGAACAGGTTCAAATATTAACGACCAAATCGAAAAGATTAGTTCCGAATCTTCTCCATTTTCGTCAATATCTCTCTGTGGTTTTGCAAAGATCTCATCAACACCATCATCTTTTCTGTCACTAGACCTTTGATTTGTCTTCTTCATAAAGAAAACACTATCTCTCTCTCTCTCTTGTCTCCACTGAAAACTGATCTCATGACGTCACGCCTTTCCGTACTCTACCCAAATTTCGGACTCGGCTACGGTAGCTTTTGCTCATCTCCGCCTTTTCCCTATCTGTTCGCCAAACTGGTCAAAAAGAGGTATATAATCTTGAAAATGTGAAAACGCGGCTCGAAAACTCCAAAAATGAGCGAAAATTCGAAAATTCCCGGTTCGGACACACCGACGAGAGTGGGATCCTGGTGCAAGAAGTATTTGCTTGAAGGTTTGTTTTTTACACTGTTGTGATATTTCTAAACTTTTTGCCAAGTTTCAGGCCAGCAATTGGACGAGAAACACGCCGAGAAGATTTTGAATTTCCCGGTCAACGCGACATTCGCCGACTACATTCTTATCAAGTACCGGAAGTTTGTCGCCGTGCTGATTCCGTTTTGTCTCATTCATGTGGGTTGTGTTTTTCAAAAGGATTTGAGATTCTAAAAGAGTCTGGAAGAATCCCAAGAAAGTTGATGTAGTCTAGAAGATTCTGAAGGATTCTATAGCAGGCTGGAGAAGTTTGAAGGATTCTTAAGGAAACGGAACATTTCTGGAGAATTCTAAAAAACTTTTAGTCAGTCTGGAAGACGTTGAAGGATTTTGAAGAACTTTTTATTAGTTTAGAGTAAGTTTAGAGTAGTTCGCGAGGTTTCAAAGAATTCTGAAATATTTCGAAGCTCAGAAAAGCGTTTTCAAAAATAGGCTCCGCCCATTTCTCTTGAGTAGCTCTCAAGTGAAGTGCCGGAAAAAACGAAATTCAAAGTTTCATTTGGATCAATTTTTAACTTTCTCTGAATTTCCGAATTTACTGTTGTCACAAAAAATCTGAACATCGAGACCCATGAGATTCCGAACTCATTCAAAAGATTCCACTTCTTTCAGTCCATCTGGTGGGCGACCGCATTCCGACATGACTTCTTCCAATACTACCCAGAATACTGGCACATGCCCGTCACCATGGTCGTCGGAGCACTCATCTCCGGAATGACTGCCGAAGGAGCTGGAGCCGTGGCCTTCCCTGTCATGACACTCGTGCTCCACTTGGCTCCGTCGATTGCCCGGGATTTTGCGTTGATGATACAGTCGATAGGTACGGTATAGTCTCTCAATAACTGTTTCAAAACCAGAGATTACTGTAGTCGTGTCGAGACCTGACTGATTCAAAACCTGCTCATCTAACTCTCCTCCTTATTCCAGGAATGATGGCCGCCCTCGTCTGCGTCGTCTTCATGAAAGTGAAATTCGACGAGCGAGCCGTGATCTTCGGAATCCTCGGCGCGATACCAGGTTTCATTTTTGGCGTCCATCTCGTAATCCCCAAAAATATTCTGAACACAACTCTAACTCTCCCTCCTATTCCAGATCGACCCTCTATTCACAGGTGCTCAAAAAAAGATGCTCTTTGTCTCCATCTGGACATCGTTCGCGTTCGCACTAGGGATCCTGAATGCGCAGAAGAAGCGTCCGACGTTCGTCAAGATTCCCGAGTTTTGTTTCTGGAAAGGCACCCTGTTGTTTTTGACGGGAGTCGTTGGAGGGGTGTTTGATGCGTTCGCCGGAAGTGGAATTGATATTTGCATGTTTTCCACGCTGACGCTGTTGTTTCGAGTCAGCGAGAAGACGGCGACGCCGACGACGATGATTTTGAAAGGTTATTATGATCTGAATGGTCTATGAAGTCTAGTAGCTTTTTCGTGTCCGACTGGGGCGGAGATTCAATGGTGAGACATCACGGCGGGCGAGTTGTCAGAGCTTAGACGACGGAGAGACTTTCATTTGGTGCATAATGATATACTGCAGACTCCAAGAGAGCGGAGTCTCTAGATGGATTATTCTAAACTCCAAGAAATCTTGAAATTGAATAGCTAGATTTGTCAAAAATCGTGGTTCTTTTACCGATTCCTGGACATCCGGACAAACCTGAAACTCCAGAAAATTTGTAGAACCCTTCTAACTCGATTCATATCCAACCGACTTTCAAAAGTTTCGGTTTCACTGTTTCCTTAAAACTTTTTCAATCCGAACCTCAAGGTTTCCCTGAATAAACCAATAGTTTCCAGGAGTCGTGTCGATGTTCGGATTCTACTACAGAGCAGTTCAAATGGGAGACATCTCGGATGTTGCGTGGAAATACTTCACATGCACTATCCCAGTGGTGGCCACGATGGGTAAGAACTTTTCAAGCATTATTCAAATCATGGCGAGTCCATCCCGTCAGAAAAAAGGGATTCCGTTGATCTCTTGTCCGCAGCTCACGTCCAAAGGAAGCCCTTTAAAATCTCTGAAAATAGTAGTTTCAAACTCCCGCCAAGCCAATTCGAAACATTTCCAGCTCCCATCGGCTCGTTCCTCGGCTCTCACCTCCATCGTCAAGTCATCGCTGCCCTAATCTACATTCTTGAAGCTGCATCTCTAGTCGGATTCCTACTCACCAAACCTACATGGTTCTTAATTATCATGTCTGGTGAGAAAATAGTATACTACTGCATCTAAAACTTCCATTTCAGTGGTCATCATTGCTCTTGGTTTCGTGTTCTTCCACATGATGGCAAAGACGGGAGAGATGTTGATGAAGTATGTGAAGGGAGAAGAAGTTGAGGAAAGCGATCAGGAAGTGGCAGAAGAAGAAGATAGTGATCAAGTGGTGCTGCATATGAAAGTGCATTCTGAGGATGATGTATGATATTGTATTGTTACTATTGTGCTCTGGAGAAAAACAAATAAATTTATTCTGGTTTGAAACTTTGATTTTCGGATTCGACAAGATTTGAATCGAGAATCTTGCTTTTCGAGATTCAAGAGCCGAACTTCACAAATATCGTCTATAATTTGATTTTAGGTTTTTTGGATTCGGAAGATTTCAAAGTATTAAGATTTTGGGATTTCAAATTCAAGATTTTTCAAATTCTGAATTCAGTAAACATCAAGAATACGATGTAGGATAAAGAGATGTCAAACATTAAAAATTCTGATTTCTATCAGACTACGTCGGACTTTTGGAATTTGAAAAATCTGAATTTTTGAGTTTTTGAATGACTCCGAGCTTCTGAAATTGCAGAGCTTTAAAAATCTTGCAGCAGACGTCAAGATTCAAACTCCAAATTTCAAAACATTTTTGATCATTTGGTTCCCAAGAAATTGGGAATCCGCAAACTCTGACACCCCATAATGGTACACGAGTGATGTATATCGTTTGCGATCTGAAACCCTCTTGAAAAATTCACTTCCTTCTCGATAATTGACCTTCTTAATTATCAAAAAAAAAAGTTTTTTTCAACTGACCACGAATCTTCTCTCTTTTAGCTGAAACTGTTCTTCTCTTCCTCTCTCTCCTTCAAAAAAACTCGCTGCGTCTCTTCAATTTGTCTTATCTCTCGCCTCATCAGAAGACACTAAACGAATTACACCTCTCTCTCTGGAACCTATCTTCTTCTAAAATATTACACTGTAAAATAAGTGAGTACGGGTAATTTGCAGTTTTAAACCAAGACCGAAAAAAAACCACAAACAAATTCTCGAGTATAAAAGACCAAAGGAGGCGCCGGCAAAATCACAACTTTTCCACTCGAGAAAATGTCGTCTTCAACCTTCCTCGGCGTGATGGCCGGTCTCTCCGGTATCGTCGTGTTTGGAGCTCTCATCTCCGTCTTCCAAATCTACACCGATATCAACTCGTTCGTCGAGGAGAGCCACAGAGAGCTCGGAGAGTTCAGAGTGAGTGAAAATTTCACAGTTTTCGGAAAAAGACCCGTTAATTTTTGTTCATTTTGAGTCAAAATGTGAGCGCCTAGAGATAAAACCTCTAACTCTTCCAGGGCTTTGCCAACGACGCCTGGAACTCCATGGTGAACCACGACGACTCCACCCGTGTCGCCCGTGCCGTCTTCTCCCACCGCCGCCAGAAGAAGCAATCCCAATGCAACTGCGGACAACAGGCCTCCAACTGCCCAGCCGGACCACCAGGACCACCAGGAGCACCAGGAGACCAAGGACACGACGGACAGCCAGGATCCGCCGGAAAGCCAGGACAACCAGGAGTCGCCGGACCAGCCCATAAGCAGAACCAAGACTGCATCAAGTGCCCAGCTGGAGCACCAGGACCAGCCGGACCAGCCGGAGCTCCAGGACCAGCAGGCCCAGCCGGAGCTCCAGGAGCCCCAGCTCACGGAGGAGGCCCAGGACCAGCCGGACCACCAGGACCAGCCGGAGCCGCCGGAGCACCAGGACAAGCTGGCGCACCAGGAAACCCAGGACAAGCCGGAAAGTCGGGACAACGCGGAAGAGGACTTCCAGGACCAGCCGGAGCGCTAGGACCACAAGGAGCTCCAGGAGCCCCAGGACAGCCAGGTAGCGGATCCACCCCGGGACCAGCTGGACCACCAGGACCAGCCGGACCAAACGGACAGCCAGGACATCCAGGACAAGACGGACAGCCAGGAGCCCCAGGAAACGATGGACAACCAGGAGGCGATGCCGCCTACTGCCCATGCCCAACCCGCTCTTCGGTTCTTCGTCACCGCAATGTCTCTCGTCATCGTGCCGTCGCCGCCAAGAAGAGAGTTGTCGCCAAGAAGCGTGTCGCCAGAAAGCGCGTCGCCGCTGTCAGACGTCACGTTCAGGCTTAAAGGAATTTCAGTTTTCATTGGATTTTTTTTCAAATAAACATTTCTTAGATGGACTTCATTGGAATTGGAAATGCTTGCGAATGCATTGTATTGTGCACACTTATGAGTGCTATACAAGTGAAAGAAGTATTCTGAAATTGCGGGAGAGATGAAAAAATACGATGGAACAGGAAAAAAACGGCAGATTAGTTTTGTTTATTATAGAAGCGATTCCTGGATCTAGTTTTAAGCCAGAAAAGTGAAGAATCCTAAATGATTGTAGCGTTCAGTTGTGATCCAGATTTGCGAGTTGTGATTCGCGGAAATGTGAACGTCTCTGTAATTTGCGAAACTCTAATGCACGGTTTGTCTTATTTGGCCTCACCCATCGCTATCCTCCCGATGAGTGAAATGTTGTTTGACGAGATTGAGGATTCTGCTAGCTTGCCACTTGTCAACTGGATCAAACGAAATTAAGCTTCCGTTCTCTCTTTGGTTGATTTTTAAATCCTCGATCAACGCGATATACTCCGAATGTTGCAACCCATAAGTCACTGCAATTCTCGAATTTCGAAGAGACCTCAAAATCCGAAGTGTTTCGGCATCGTCAAAATTTTGAAAACAAATCGTGTCTGCACTTCTGATCACTGGGTGATTTACAGCGTCCTCGTTAAGGCGCTGGAACGATAAGCCTTTGAGTGGAAAGCTGCCAGGTGTCAACAGTGTTTCAATACTTTGGATCATTTCCGTAAAAGGTGCGTGCGCAATCAGACACTTTGTTTGGAACTTGATCCCTTCTGGCAGGCGGTCGATTGAATCGCATATTTTAAGCTGAAATTTCACTTCAATCGAAAAATCTCGATTGCCGAACAGATGCGTGTGCAACTGCTTCTGAGCCATCGCTAGTGTACTTTCCTTGTTGTACTCCCATCGCTCCTTCATCTTGCCATCCACAGAATATTTGATACAAAAATCCGTTTCGCGACCGCATTGCCCATTTTCATCGATTTCCATGTACGTTGAAACTGTTCCTTCGTTCGGTGCACCATTCTTACGGTATATGCCGACAGTGTGCTTCACTCGATTAATAGTTGTTCCTCCGTCTGGACAATTATTTTCGAAACGAATATAGCCGTAAATCAGTGGCGTTGATCTCTCGAGTGTTCTCAGTTCCGGGCATTGTTGGGCTAGACGGGATCTGAAAAGGGTTGTCTTTTGAAAACATATGGAACAATATCAGATCGAAACTTACCTCAAACTCGGGTTCAAATTGATCATCACCTCTTTTTGATTGTCATAGGTTAAAGTTCGTTTCGTTGTGTTGCTGGGTTGATTTGTCATTTCGATGTGACTGAAAATACAAAGGAATGACTGCTCTGAGACTCAGCTGATTTTATTGATACGTCAAAAATTTAATAATTGTGGAAGTATTAAGACATCAAATATAGCTCGAGCACTGCAGTGATGGGTTGAAGAAAGAGTAAAGCTCATGAGACGAGCGCGAGAAGAGCGAGAGGGAAGGGAAGGTTGTTATGGAAACGAGTTGGGACATCGATTGGAGAGAAAAAAAAGGGAAAGAGAAACATCAAATGGGCGGAAATGAGAAGTGCGCACTCTTAGAATAGTCAAGAAGATCTGTAACTAAAAAATCTACTTTGAGCTCCGAAAATTTGAAGAAGCGCTTCGTGGTAATAGAGAATTGCGAGTTGGTCGAATAATTGCTGATCATGAAGAGATTGGGACGTGGAATGCGACTTTCGCAAGACAGTGGAGGAGAAAAAAAAATCATGGGAGAGAAAATAGAGAGAGGGGGAGATTGAAAATCATCGCTTGATGAGAAGCCATAGAGATTTACATGTTAGTCCTGAATCTTCTTCTCAGCCGGCAGAATTTCGAATTTTAAAACCGTAAGGTTGCTATCCTCCTCAGCAGAAATATAGATTTGTGAATTGTGATCTGTCGAAATGAAGATGTCACTGGAAAAAATGGAATTTATAGATATTTTTTTCTGATGAAGTCTCTCACCCATTCTCATTTTCTCGATGAGGGAAATGTGGCTTGACCAAATTGAGAATCTCCTCAATTTGCGAAGCCCAGGTATGTACAAACTCAATAGAGCTTCCGATTTCTCGTTTTTTGGTTTGCAAATCCTCGATAAGAGGAATGTATTCGGTAACTGGATACAACACACGGACCACGGTAATGTTCTTGTGCCGCACAGTTTTCAGGAATCCAAGCGTTCCAGTTTGTAAAAAGTTCCACAACTTAATCTTGCGTGCACTTCTGATCACTGGGTCGTTGCCCTCTGCTACACCATCGTCGCTAGGATGATGAAATTCCAAATGTTCGAGGGGAAAGCTGTCCGGTGTTATAAATTGTTTGATGCATTGGATAGCTGCCAGTAAATCTCCAGCCACCTCCAGCTCCTTGATTTGAAACTGGACCCTTGTTGGCAGAGTGATCACAGGGTCTAACATTGAGAGCCGTCTAACTTGAATAGGAAACTCTCGATGACCAAAAATATGCGTGTGCAGTCGTCCCCGAGCCATCACCAGTGTACTGCCGTCGTTATAGTCCCACTGTTCCTTCATCTCACCATTCACCGAATACCTCAGACAAAGGCCTGGACCCCCGATAGTTGTTGTTCCTGCTCTGCAGACATCATACGACTTTGATAGTGCCTCTTGCTCTGGCCCAGAATCTCGTGGGAAGACGCCAACAAGGTAGTTGACCTCATTGATTTTTGTTCCATATCCACGAAAAGAGTTGAATGCGATATTGTCGCAGATCAGTGGCGTTGATTTGTCGAGTGTTCTCAGTTTTTGAGACTGCAGCGCTAGTTGCAATCTGGAAAGAGGCTATTTGAGAGAGTAAAGAGAGTAAAGAAACTCGCCTCACATTCGGATCCAAGTTCGCCATCACCTCTTTATCGCTGTCATAAGTCATTACAAGTTTTCTCCTCTTGCTGCTGGGCTCATCAGACATTTTGGAGTCACTGAAAGAAAACGGGATTTTGTAATATAAAGGCACCCCTTAACTGTCACTTTGATCAAATTTATCTCGGTTCCTGTAAAAGATATGAAAAAATGGTCAAATAACAAAATGCTTATCATGAACAGATAAACATTTTATTAGTTGACAACTTTTCGATAACTGTTATAGGAACCGATATACATTGAATCAAAGTGAGGGTTTGCCGTTATGCAGTTTAGGGTATGAAAAACGTAAGGGAAACACGGGCGGCTCTGGCCAAGCAGCAGATGAAGGAACAATGAGACAAATGAGAGAGAAGAGAAGGGACGTTCTAATTATAGGAAGACACGTAAGGGGCGCTTATTAGGAGAGATAAATGAGAAGAAGAGGGGATTTAGACCCAGCTAATGAGGGGAGGAGATTCCTATCTCATAAGGAAGCCGTACAGGTGCAGATGTCATTTTTGAATATGGTTTCCGCTTGCACGATTTAGAGAACCAAACGTTTTTTGCCGGAATCCTTACTAGTTGGTCAAACAGCAGTGGAAATGGAGATTTGCGAATTGTGATTCGAAGGAATGAGGCTTGGGTTCTAGTTGATCTTCTAGTTTTTTCAGCTGATTCATTTGAATTGGCACATTGCAAGAATACCATAGTTTCAGACTACTACCACACTAGAATGCTATTCTTCTCTCCTGATTTTGGCTCACCCTTCCTCCTAGTTTCTCTCCTATGTTTTCTTCTTCTATTTTTTCGATAGTGTCTTCCTTGAAATCGCTCAACGGGAGCCTTGCTCTCGGGAAGAAGATAGGGGTCCGTGTGCATTATATTGTTTTAAAGTGGTGACTATTGGAGCAAAGAGGAGAACATTATTAGGAATTTGAAGAGTTTATTAACATATTGTTTAGTTTGGTTGAAGCACCGTTCGCAACCTCATGAAGGTATATTACCATGTGATATTATCCGTTCAAACACTTCATTTTTTCCGTCCCTACAACTGTCCCTACTAGTAGTACTCCCTCAGCTCCCGAAACCCGATTCATCTGGTTTTTCCCGTCTAAAACTAATTGGTTCCACCAGGTCAACACATCATTTGTCAGCTGATTTTCACTTTTCTGTCATTTCCAAAAGTCCTTGTGTCATTCCTCGGACTCTTTTGTTTTGTTGTCTGGTGTCGACGAGATCAGTCGGATGTACAAAGAGAAAGAGTAGTAACAAAGAGACAGAGAAGTGATCTGAAAAAAAACTGAGGGACTTCCGGGGAGGAGACGAATTTCAACATACGATTTCAAAACAATTTTCAGGTTGAGGTCATCATGAGGTTCAGGTGGGAGTTGGATAATATGTGTGAGTCAGGTTTTGGAGGAAGTCAAGAATGAGAATACAGAATTCCGGAAACCTGGGAACTTTTTAAACATGTTTCTATAGCAAGTGTTGAATTATAGGAATGTTTTTAGGGTTGATTTTTGGGTTCCAGCGTCGACGTTGACCTAAAATTTGCACGCGCTTTTCCAGCGCTGGTAGATCAAGTTGAGTTGAAAATTGTGATCTACCAGTGGTACACAGCCCGAGAAAGTATTGCACCATAAACCAATTAACTTCCAATTATCGCATTTTTTGTACCCTCAAAATCCATACTTTCCCCCAATCCAACCACCCCCACACATACATTCATCGGGGGACATTCGGGATGGCAGCAGCACTCTCACTTCCACTCTCAACTATTACACACACATACACACATACATCTTCCTCTTCGTTTTCATCTTCGTTTTCTTCTTTCTCTCTCTCTCTCTTTATCCATGAGATCATCATCATCACAGGAAGGAGAAGAATAAGAAGAGGGAAGAAAAAGTGATCTGATCATGGTGATGGGGTGATTAAAATATTCTTATTACGAGCTGCCTTTGATCTACTTTGGGAGCTTGGATGCGGGTTTTCAAGAAGTGATCACGATAGCGTTACTGTTTGGGTAACTCGCGCTTCCGAATTATAGCTCATCTTCAGTTATAGGCTATTCTTAGATATCGCGCGCGTTTTCTCAAAACTGGTAGATCAAGTCGAGCTGAAAGGGAAGAACTTTGATCTACCATGGTTGAGAAAGTTTTTCTCTGAAATTTCAATACAATGCTCCTTCATTATAAAATTTCAGGTTTCCAGATTTTCTTTCCATCCAGAATTTGGTCTACTCGATTGCAAAAATTTGGTCCAGTTTCGAAAAATGAAGATCTCATTACACTTTTGACATCGATATCTCTACTCGTCATAGATAAACTTTTTAGAAGAAGAGAGGAGATGAAAACTTGAAGAAAAGGTTTCGGGGGAATAAATACGATGTAAAAAAAACCTTACTATTCAGATTCCTAGCAACTTCGCCTTAGAATGGAGCAGATTATAAAAAGTTTCAAATTTTTCAGCTCATCGTTTCAAACTACGGGATCTCCTCAGAAACGCATGAAGAATTGTGAAGAAAAATATGCTTCCAAAGAGCATGTTCTAACATTTTTCTACAGTATGGTCTAAAAATCCATTGTCTTGTGTGCTCTAAAAATGCACAACAGCGAGCTCAGAAACTAAGATACAGTATGCTTGAAGATTCCATTCTGATACCCTCAGACCCTTGTATGCAATTTGGTTAAAGAATGCACTACAAAATGGTTTAAAAGTTGTTCACAGTTTCCTCTACGATGATCCTGGTTTCTGTGCATTTTCATTTCCCAAAGAGTTCACATAAGAACAATTCGAGACGGTTTACAAAGACACTTCCAATTTCCAGCACATTCAATTCAAGTGGATCATTCCAGATTTTCAGGATCTCATGTTTAACTACAATCATTGCTCATAGTTCTTCCCCCCGAGGTCATCTTATTTTTCACTTCCCCTTGACCTCAACGTTTTGTATACATCTATCCACCCGTTCTTCATATCATCATCATCAATGGAATTCCTCTCTTCTCCCCGCAAGTTCTTCGCACCTGGACACAGGGCAAGAGACATGTTTTTAAGAGTCAATGAAGAGAGAGAGAGGATCCCTCTCTTTTTGCTCTCATCACCTCTGGACACACACACACACACACACACATCTCCAAACGCCATCGTTTTCTGCCGAACCAAACCCAATCACCCCCCTCTCTTCTCTCCGACTTGCCGAGAGCCAAAATGTTTAAAACCTTCTCGCCCCGTGTGAGCGCTCTGGGTCTCGACGTCGGATCGTATCCAACCGCCAACTCGTTTGGCAAAACACAATGGCACGGATGGGATACGCAGCGTCGAGTGGGAGGCTTTCGGGAAGAGAAGGGATCTCCCTCTCTCTCTCTCTCTCCCGCGGGAAGACGACTGATGATGGAGCAAGGGAAGAGTAAGAAGATGAAGATTACACTGTGTCTCTCTCTCTCTCTCTCTCTTCGCCATGGCTCCCTCTGCGGCACCTACCTTGGAGCACGAGCGGAAATAGTGCGCGGGATCAAGAGAGCCGCAGAGATCGATAGGCGCGGGGATGTGTCTTTCTCGCGCTCTCTCTTCCTCGATTCCTCCCGACGGCAGCACAGAGGAGGCACAATCAGTCAGTCTCGAAGCAGCCAGCCAGCAAGCAGCAGCAGCACTCACATACACAAGGGGCCCCTTATTTCTATTTCCACACAATGTCATTGTACCGTTCGCCATCCGCTGCTCTTCTGAAGAGCCCGTCGCAAGCCGCGTTCGGCTCTCCATTCGGCAGCATGTCTGTCGCCGATCTCGGATCGCTCACCAGACTTGAGGTATGCTAATTTTCGACGATGTTTCTTTTTTTGCCCTTCTTTGGGGTCCTGGTTATTGATTTTGATTGAGTATCTGAAAATCTGATCATTGTTAAGACATCCCTTTTGAGACCCAAACAGAAAAGTTTCTAGAATAAAATTTGAGATTTTTCGAGGGACAGTTTTGTATCCTTGTTCTAGTCTTCTGGATGAACAGTAGAACCTTCTAAAATCTTACTGTAGCTTCTTCTAGTTTTAATGTCAAGCCCTCTGAGGGAAGATCTAGATTCAACGATGAGTTCTCACGTCTTCACCAAACCTCCAGAATCTCATCAGCTTTAAATTCAAAATTCCCAATTTTGATTTCAAACTTGACATTCTTAGCTATCCGTATTGCTATTCAGAATTTTCAAGATTTTCAAATCTCAAAAGTTTCCCTGTTTTCCCCCCAGATCAAAAAACCACACAATCCAAAGAAACCCCCTCTACCAAAAAAATGTCCTCTTTTATACTCTCAAGTACTTGGACACATTTCCCTCTCCGCAAAAAAATCCTCCCCTAGGTGATCCAAAATCGAGTCCCTCAACTAGTTCTCCGATTGTAACCGAGAGCACCCCCCAGGGTTTTTTTTTTTTTGACTTTGAATTTCTGAGTTTTTGAGAATTGAAATTGGTTTTGGGTTTCTTCAGGCTGGTCATTCTTGACTTCTAGTTTTTGTTTTCAAAATTTTGATCCAAGGTATACTGTAGGATTTGAAAAGTGTAGGGTTTTTTCCAAACTGTACTCTTACTAGTAACCCAATACAAACCAATAACAATTGACACCTTCTAGTCGATCTAAATATCAAAATAGTAATCCCGAGAAACATCGTTTTGCCCCCCGTTGCCATTTGCTCATCCCATCTCTCTTTCTGTTTCTCTGCGTCTCTTCATCTCACTCGCTATTTCCTGGGCTCTTCCCACGCGCGGTGTGTGTGCGGGAAGAGCGGGAGCAGCACGGGCGAGAAGAAGAAAGAGGAAATGTGTAAAGTTTTCCAGAGTGAAGAAAACCAGAAGAAAACCCTTTTGATTGGAAACATGACCAAAACCCAAAAATGCGTTAATTTTTTTCAGGACAAGATCCGCCTTCTCCAGGAGGATTTGGAGTCCGAGCGCGAGCTCCGCAACAGAGTAAGATTTCGCTAAAGAAAGTGTCCAAAAGTACAGTAACCGCGATTTCAGATCGAACGCGAGCGCGCCGACCTCTCCGTCCAACTCATCGCTCTGACCGACAGACTCGAGGATGCCGAGGGAACCACCGACAGCCAAGTGAGTCGTTTTGAAACCTGGCCGCTGAATCTAGAATTCCCCGTTGTTTCAGATCGAATCGAACCGCAAGCGCGAGGGAGAGCTTCTCAAGCTCCGCAAGCTCCTCGAGGAGTCGCAATTGGAGTCCGAGGATGCCATGAATGTGCTCCGCAAGAAGCACCAGGACGCTTGCCTCGACTACCAAGACCAAATCGAGCAGCTCCAGAAGAAGAACGCCAAGTGAGTACGCAGAGAGCACTTTGGGACCTTCGAGGCCTCTCGTACATGTTTCGTATCATCAGTAGTTGTTCTTTCATCATCCACTTTTCTCTCTCTCTGATTCTTTCTCTTCTGAATCTTGCTGCTCTTTCTCTCCTTCCGAGCATCATCATCAGGCAGCGGAGGAGTTTTGGCAGTGCCTATAGGAGTTGGCTGCTGTGTAAAATAACAAACGTTTCTTCTTCTTCCTCCCCATCCCGATGCCTTCTGTTTGTTTCGCCTTCCAGGAAGAGATACGGAGCAATGTTTCTCGGCGTCTCTCCGATCGCCACACTCTCTCTCTGGCGGGGTGGTGATCGGCTCCGAGAGCAGCCACGGGATGAGGGAAGAAGAGAGAGAGAGAGGCTATCCGTTCTCGTGTGAAACACACTGGTGGTAAAAAATAATGAGATTAAGTTTTCGGAGAGAGAGAGAGAGATGAGAACATGGAAGAATCTGGGGGATGATGTGAGGAACACTTGGTTATGAATGAATGTGTTGTAAAAGTGGATGGATCATGAGGGGGTAGATCAGAGAACGGAGATGTTTTTGAGTTACAGTAGTCTCTAGGGGTCTGAGCCTAGAAAAGCTTTGGGTCTACTGTAGAGGTCGAACTTTTTTGAATCTCTTTTGTAAATCGGATTGCAGCCTCGAGAAACTACAGTAATCCAAGCTCTCAAGAATCAAAGATCAACTGGAAATCCTGAAAACTAATTATTCGGAAACTGGAATTCTTGTGATCCCGAGATTTCAACGGCTTCTAAAACTTTTGAAGTTCTCTGATCTTCAGAATCTCAGAATCTCAGAAGTTCAGAATCCCAAAACGTTCAAGACTGAGAACCTCTTGATTCTAGAATTCCAGAATCTAAAACTCCAAACTCACCATGTTTTGATTTTCAAGGATCCCAGATTCCTTGAAATGTTTAGTTTTAGAATTTTCCATATTCTCAATCCCCAAATTTCCAAAATCTCAAAAATCCCAAAATCAGCAGTTTGTGCGTTCCTGACGTAGGTGTATGTCTATTTTCTGTTAAAAATTTCACCTGGTTTAAAACCAGACTGCTTTTTTTTCATCCACTGACATCACCCCTCCTTATTGTTGACACATGAACGAGACTCGTGTTCGTTTCTTGGCGCCCGCCTACGCAATATATATGACTTTCAAACATCTGATACATCAGAGTACAGTAATACAACCATCTCATGTTCCAGAATCGACCGCGAACGCCAACGTGTCCAACACGAGGTCATCGAGTTGACCGCCACCATCGACCAGCTCCAGAAGGACAAGCACACCGCCGA